>JAULBX010011099.1:731898-873646 GCA_032358255.1 Heterotrichella gracilis | reverse complement strand
AGAAACGCGACTCGTAGCATCTCAAGTAATTTCTCGTAAGCCTTGATTTTTGGTTCTTTTGATCAAGCAAAAGAACATGAAAAATCTAATCAGACACTATTGTCCTTATATTGATAATCGCCATAGATATTGTGCATCGACTTAATAGTTGTTTCTTAGTATAAAAATTTAGAAACAAATTCAATTATTCGGCGCCCCGGCATCTATCCACGATTTAATTTTAGTGATATCACAACTTGGTAATTTACTGCCACCCTTTGGCATGGCCGATGCTTGTCCGTTTTGCGCCACTGAGTTGTATAATTTTCCGGTATTGGCGCAAGCCTTAACACCTGTGTAGTTCGATAGATCAAAACCACCGCCCAAATTACTTCCGCTGTGACAGCCGACACAATTCGCGCTCATGATCTTGCTGATGGTTGCTGAATACGATACCACGCCTGTTACACAGCTGCCGGTATCTTGTATACAAGTTTGATTAATGGCGCCCTCAGAGATCCATCTCGACAAAAGATCTATTTGTTCTTGTGTAAGCGGCGTGTTGCCGGCCGGTGGCATCATTTTGTTTGGATCAGTGGAAGTCACCACTTCCATGATCTCACTGTTTCCCGGATTTTTAGGTTTTACAATTTCCATCACCCCATCATAGGTGCTTAAATTTAAACCTTCTACTTTTGAAATAGCATCGTGACAACCCGGTTTGGCACAAGATGAATTAATAAAAGGTTGTATGTCATTGGTAAAATAGACTTTATTCGGATCACAAGGCTCCACCGGAGCGGGCGTTTTATCTTTGGTACAAGTACTCAGCACTAAAACACAGCTAATTACAACGAAGGCGGTTTTTGGAAACATTTTCAAGAACTTTTTCATAACACTTATTTTACAATATTAAATACACGCGAAATATTAAATCCAAATCGGAATTGTCCAACTAACCAGTTTTCCTGACATTGTGTTAAGTATTCACTTTCCAGCAAACCTTTGTTATTACTAAATAATAAATGAAACACGTGTCCGCCTGTTTCCAATTCTATACCCACGCCCAAAGGAGCGTAATAACCCTGATCAGGTGTTTTATTTTTATCAAAATTGTAATAATAATCCACAATAATGCCTAAACGTTTGGTGAACTTGTAACGAAAGCCCATCCCAATACTAAAACTGGTATTCTTATCCGTGTAATTCACCAAATTACGGTGAACCAAGGTAGGTGCGATCTCTATTGACAAACGTTTACCAAACTTACGTGCCAATAAAAGTTGAGACACATAATTAATTCGGTGTGCAAATTTATTTTCAAAATACGTGATGGAAGTTGTATCGCCCGAAGAGGCCATGGTACACCATTCTGAGGCTAAATAGAGAGACATACTCAAAGGCATGGAATTATCATCCTTTTGCTGAAGTAATTTGATCTTGGTATTAAAATCAATGATCTGTTTGCGTTGATAAGCGCCTTTGCTTCTCGCAAATCCAATAGCCCATTTATCGGTGATGCCATAATCAAAGGCCAGACGAATGTCGGTGACATTATCAAAACCATACAAGGTTTTTAATCCACCCGCATCACCCGAGATGTCATCAAAACGGTGAGAAATTCTAAAATCTAATTCACCGCGTTTTACTTGTTCAATAGTGACTAAGTTGACTAAACGGGTGGTTTTAAACGTAGCCATCACATTGTTGGCTTTGGGTGGCCCTGCCATAGCAGCCATTAGACTGTCCATGTTTTCCTGCGCATTTACATTTGCGAAAGAGAAACAACAAAATAAATAAACTAAAAGTGAATTCTTTTTGCTTAAAAAGCGACGATTATCAACTGACATAAAAAAAACGTTTAGGCAATCTACAAAATTTAGATGTTATAACGTTAATTGTTGAAAAAAAGAGTCCTAGTTGTTCATCAATTCATTCTGAATGCGAATACTCTCTTCGTGCAATAATTGGCATATTTTCTCAATGTGTTGGCGTGAAATCCCACTTTTACTTGCCCACTGAGCCCTTGTGCGCAATATTTCCTGCCAACGCTCCAATTGAAAAATAGTGATGTTGTGTTCTTTTTTATAGGCCCCAATTTCTTCAATCACCAGCAAGCGTTTTTTAAGCACGTTGATGAGTTCATCGTCAATTTCATCAATGATACGGCGAAGTTCCAATAATTTATTACTGGATACTCCATCTTCTGTATGTTGTTTCCGGAGAATAAGTTTAGAAAGCAATTCATCTAACTGCGCGGGACTTAATTGTTGTTCCGCATCACTTAAGGCTTTTGAAGGATCGATGTGCGATTCGATCATTAATCCGTTCATCCCTAAATCTAATGCCTTTTGTGCTACCGAAGGAATAAGTTCTCTGTTGCCGCTAATATGACTCGGATCACAAATGATGGGCAGATCAGGAAACAAGGTTCTTAACTCAATAGGTAATTGCCATAAGGGTTTGTTTCGGTACCGTGTTTTACCATCGCGATACATATCGGGATGAAAGCCCCTGTGAATGGCGGCAATTTGATTGTTGCCCGTATTGTAAATGCGTTCAATGGCGCCAATCCACAATTGTAGATCGGCATGAATGGGATTTTTTACCATCACCGGTACCTTTGTCCCTTTTAAAGCATCGGCAATTTCTTGCACACTAAACGGATTAACAGTTGTGCGTGCTCCTATCCACAACACATCTATACCATATTTTAAGGCGAGTTCAGTATGATTGGCATTCGCCACTTCTACCGTTATTTTTATTCCAAATTCTTTTTTAAGATCCTGTAACCATTTTAAGGCCTCCTCCCCTTTTCCTTCAAAAGCATTCGGACGAGTTCTTGGTTTCCAGACACCCGCACGGTATAAGGAGATCTTATTCAGTTGTTTTAATTCAGAAAAGGTTTGATACAATTGCTCAAAGCTCTCTGCACCGCAAGGGCCCGAAATGATCAAAGGTTCAGCCACTGCTGGCAACCAATTACTTAAAAGGTCGAATTTCATAGTTAAGAACTCAAATCAGCGATTTGAGAGCTGAAAATTACCCTTTTTAAGGTAGTAAAAAAATAAGCTACATTAATTAATTTTGAGCCATGCATTTACCTCCTGAGAAAAGTTCGGCTCTGCTTTTTTTTCAAAACAACAACCCATTGGGAGTGTTTGATGCTTGTTGCAAAAAAAAGAAAGATTGCTGCAAGAATTTCAAAAAGGGCGATCGCTGCAAAAAGTGTCCGGGTAAAAAATAAGGATATACTTTATTTCAAATCAACTTAAGTATTTCTTTTCTTAATTCAGGTACACCCTGAACAGCCGTTTTTTTAATTTGTTTATACTCTCTGATGAAATCGAGATGAATTTCGCCCGGATCTAAAACCCAGGTTGGTGCATAAGCCGGCACATAATTAACAACTCCGGCGGCAGGGTAAACATTTAAGGATGTGCCGATCACCAAAAATAAATCAGAATGATGTGCCAGTAAATTAGCTTTATCCATTTCAGGCACCAATTCACCAAACCAAACAATGTGTGGTCTTAATTGAGATCCTTTTTCACAAAGATCGCCTTTTTTTATATCTGCCTTTTTCAAAGAATATACTAAGTTTTCATCAACGGTGCTTCGTGCTTTCATGATCTCGCCATGCAAATGCAAGACCTGTTTGCTGCCCGCCCGCTCATGCAGATCATCCACATTTTGTGTGATCACTTGTACATCAAAATGATTTTGTAATTCAGCAATAAATAAATGAGCTTCGTTGGGTTTCGCCTCCATCACTTGTTTACGGCGCTGATTATAAAAATTGAGAACCAGATCCTGATCTCTTTCCCAGGCTTCAAAAGTCGCCACATCCTCTATTCGGTATTCTTCCCACAGTCCACCGGCATCCCTAAAGGTCTTAATTCCGCTTTCTGCACTAATTCCCGCACCGGTAAATACAACTAATTTCTTCTTATTCAAGATGGCTCTTTTAAAGGTTTTCTTTTACGAACTTCAGCATTTTTGTGTAGATATGCAAACGGGTGTATCCGCCGCTGATTCCATGGTTCTTATTTGGATAGATCATAAAATCAAAAGGGATATTATTTTTAACGAGAGCAGCGGCTAATTCCATGCTGTTTTGCACGTGCACATTATCGTCTGCACTTCCATGGATCAGGAGAAATTTTCCTCTAATATTCTTCACAAAGTTAACCGGCGAGTTGTCTTCGTACCCACCCGGATTATCTTTTGGTTGACGGAGAAAGCGTTCTGTGTAAATATTATCATAATATTTCCAATTGGTTACAGGCGCAACAGCAATGGCCGCTTTGATCACATCAGCCCCTTTCGAGATCATTAAAGAGGCCATGTATCCTCCATAACTCCAACCCTGAAATCCGATGCGTGTTTTATCTACATAAGGTAAAGATCCCATGTATTTGGCCACCTCTATCTGATCAATGGTTTCTAATTTACCCAATTGTAAATACGTACTGTGTTTAAACTGACGGCCTCTTCCCATAGTGCCTCTGTTATCTACACACACCACAATATACCCTTCCTGATTTAACAGATTGTGCCAAAAATAATCAAAGCCTCCCCAGGTATTATTTACCAAGTTACTACCCGGACCACCATAGGCATACATGTAAACCGGGTATTTTTTTGTAGAATCAAAATCCACCGGCTTCATCATCCAGCCATTTAATTCAAATCCTTCAGGATGTTTGAATTTGAAAAATTGTTTGGTCGATAAATTAAAATTCTTCATTTTGGAAACGAGCTCTGCATTATTCTCCAGAACTTTAATGAGCTTCCCATCTATGCTATAGAGTTCTTGTATCGGCGGCGTATTCGCGTCACTAAACTTAGATACGTAATATTTAAACCCATTGGTGAATTCAAAATTGGTCTGTCCTGAACGGGTTGACATTCGTTTTTTACCTTTTCCATCCAGTCGGATACTATACACATCGCGATTGATGGCACCGTTTTCACCGGAAACATAATACAAGATTTTTTTTGCTTCATCAAAGCCTTTGAATTCTGCAACATCCCAAGGTCCTTGAGTGATCTGATTAATGAGCTTGCCGTTCAAATCAAAATAATACAAGTGATTAAATTCATCGCGTTCGCTTGAAACAATAAATCCGGTATTGCCAACAAATTTCAGATCATCACTCACACCAACATAGGTTTTGCTTTCATCTGTATAGATCACTTTCCCTTGTCCACTGCTTACATTCGTAAATAAAAATTCTAATTTATTTTGCAAACGATTTAAACGTTGTATGCAAAGCGTATTGGCATCGTTAGTAAATTCAATACGCGGAATGTAAATATCTGTCTCAGTTCCAATATCGGCGGTAACCGTTGTTCTTTTGGTCATGTCAAATATATGGACACTTACTTTTGAATTATCTTCGCCCGCCTTTGGATATTTGAAACTATATTTCTCGGGATATAGATCCCCTTTATAATAATCCATGGTATATTCCTTCACCTTACTTTCATCAAAACGCACATAGGCTAAATATTGACTATTGGTGCTCCAGGTAAAATAGTCCGCCTTTGAAAACTCCTCCTCATACACCCAATCAGCCCAACCGTTTTTTATTTTATTTAATTGGCCATCGGTACTAACAGAAATTTCTTCTTCACTTGCCAGGTCTTTAACGTATATATTATTTTCTCTTATAAAAGCCATCTTTTTGCCATCAGGAGAAAAACGCGGAAATAATTGTTTTCCGTTTTTACTTAATTGTGTTACTTTTTTTGTGGCAATATCATACACAAAATAATTGGCGCTAGGTGAACGACGATAAACATACTCCGTATTCTCACTTAATAAGAGTTTATCCTCATTCGGACTGAACTTGTATGTTTTTAGATCTAGTGTACGGCCTTCAAATTGAACATCATCTCCGTTTACCAGCAAGCCTGTTTTTGTCTGAGACTTTAATTCGTACTTGTAAAGAGAAACTGATTTTCCATTTCCCGGTTCAATAACCACATAATTTAATCCATCCTTCATCACATTAAATCCCTGGGCTGATTTTGAAGCGAAGGTATTCTTCACCAGAATTTCTTCAAGTGATAATTTTTGTTGTGCAAAGAAGATGCTTGGAAGCAATAAGAGTATTTGTAATTGTCGTTTCATAAAAATCATTAATTCATTTTTTGCAAATATAGAGTCTTTCATTCATGTTTAATAAATTAGATGGGTATTGGAAAACAATTCTCCCTTTACCCATGATACACTCTGGAATATATAATGAGACCGTTTTTTATTTCTAGTACTTCCCCAACATTTAGATCAGGTTCATCGTTAACATGTCGAATATATTCCATAAAAACCTGCTCCTGATCTGCCGTTAATTTTTTTACTTCGTAACGCAAACTTGGCAAACGGTCAAAAGCATCCTGCCACCAGGTTCTAAGCGCGTCCTTTCCTTTTATAAGTCCTTTTGTTTCGGGTAAACGTATTTTTAATTTGGGACTATAATGTTCGGCTTCATCGTGATAGAGTGCCAGCAAATTTTCGAGATGATGTGTATTAAATGCGTCGAACCATTTTAATGCGATCTGTTTATTTTCTTCTGAATTCATCCTATAAATTTCAATTATATTTGAGCATGCTAAAAAACACTTTTATTTTAATACTTGCAATGCTCGTTTGCTTTTCTTGCTCGAAAGAAAAACAATCTGCAGATCTGATCATACACCATGCCCGAATTTATAGCGTGGACTCAGCCTTTACGGTGTATGAAGCCATGGCGCTGAAAGAAGGGAAAATAATGGAACTCAACACCAATGAAGAAATACTTAAAAAATATTCATCCGACTCCATATCCGATCTGAAAGGAGCCATTGTTTATCCCGGATTTATTGATGCTCATTGTCATTTTACCGGTTACGCCACCGATATGTGGAAATGCCAATTAACCGGCACCAGATCGTTTGAAGAAGTGTTAGAAAGATTAAAAGTTTATGCTCAAACTGCCCCCATGGAATGGATCTATGGTCGCGGTTGGGATCAAAATGATTGGGACGTGAAAGAATTTCCAAACAAAACAGAATTAGATAAATTATTTCCCGATCGTCCGGTTTTTTTAAAACGCATTGATGGCCATGCGGCCTTGGTGAATCAAAAAGGGCTGGATCTAATGGGAATTACACCTCTAACCAAAACAGAAGGTGGAAGTGTTGAAATTAAAGATGGAAAACTCAGCGGCATCTTATTGGATAATGCCATGGATCTGGTTGACCTAAAAATTCCTCACATTCATGATAGTTTAGCCAAAAGTTATTTTGTTAAGGCCCAGGAAAATTGTTTTGCTTTAGGGTTAACCGGAGTGCATGATTGCGGCATCAGTGATCATACTGTCGATCTCATTGATGAAGAACAAAAAACAGGGAATTTAAAAATGAAGATCTTCGCTTTGCTCAGTGATGATTCTACTTATTATGAAAAATGGCTAAAAAAAGGGATCTATAAAACAGAGCGTTTAACTGTTGGCGGATTTAAAGTTTATGGTGATGGAGCCCTTGGCAGCAGAGGTGCCTGTTTACGCCATCCTTACACTGATAAAAAAGACTGGTATGGGTTTTTATTGAACAACAGCAAACATTTTGATCACATTGCACAAATTTTGATTAATTCCCCTTTTCAGTTATGCACACATGCCATTGGAGATAGCGCGAACCGTCAGATCTTACATACCTATGCCAAGGTATTAAAAGGAAAAAACGATCGTCGCTGGCGAATAGAACATGCGCAGGTAGTTGATCCGAATGATTTTAATTTGTTTACCGATTTCGCTATTCTTCCATCGGTGCAGCCCACACATGCCACCAGCGATATGTATTGGGCAGAAGACAGAATTGGAAAAGAACGGATCAAAACAGCCTATGCCTATAAAACACTTTTGAACAGTTACGGTAAAATTGCTTTAGGCACCGATTTTCCCGTGGAAGATCTTTCACCCATTAAAACTTTTTTTGCAGCAGTCGCAAGGCAGGATAGCAAAGGATTTCCAGAGAAAGGATTTCAAAAAGAAAATGCCTTAAGCAGAGAAGAAGCCTTAAGAGGCATGACCATTTGGGCAGCATTTGCCGCCTTTGAAGAAAAAGAAAAAGGAAGTCTCGAAAAAAACAAAGCAGCTGATTTTATTATTCTGGATACTGACCTTATGAACTGTGATGAAAAACAGATCTTAAATTCAAAGGTGAAGGCAACTTATATTAATGGGGAAATGGTTTACACTGCCAGGTAGTTGCGCGCAAAGAAGAGTAAACAATAATATCAAAAATATTTCTCGCAGAGACGCCGGGTTCGCAAAGAAATATACATCAGGAGTTTTAAGCTTATCATCTAAATCATTGAAAAGACATAGCGAACTCCGCGTCTTTGCGCGCCACAAAATACCATTGCGAGAAAAACCAATTGTCAATTAAAACAGATCCTTCAATTCTCTCAAACTCGAAATAGACCTTCCAGTATGCGAATGATTTTTACCCGAATTAAAATAGATCGCCTCCCAACCGGCATTTAAAGCGCCTGCAATATCACTTTCCAAACTATCGCCTATCATCACACACTCATGGCGCTCAGCCCCCGATAAGGTTTCTGCCAATCGGAATATTTTCTCTTCCGGTTTTATGAGTTGATGTTCATCACTAATGATGACCTGATCAAAATAGGATTTTAAACCACTGCCTTCTATTTTTACACGCTGTGATTCGCTAAATCCATTCGTAATAACATGCAAGGTGTATTTCTCCTTTAAATAATTCAATGTCTCTATACATCCCTCTTTTAAAAAAGTGCCTTTTGGACCACGGGTTAAATAATGATGCGTGACTAGGAGATTTTCTTCGTAATTATCATAACCAAATTGTTTAAACACGGTATTAAAACGATTGTCGCGCATCTCATGTTTACTTACCAGTCTTTTATAATATTGTGACCAGAGTTCTAAATTTGTTTTTTGGTAAGTGCTCAGAAAATTTTCAAAATCAGTGCCCAGTTTTTCATTGAGTTTAAACTGATAAAAGAGCTCTTCTAAAACCAGAGCAGAGTTTTTTTGAAAATCCCATAAGGTATCATCAAAATCAAAAAAGAGGTGTTTGGTATTTTTTAAGTTGACCAATTATGAAAGGCGTCTAAGAAAAAAGACAACAGAGCATATAAGGTAAAGGCCCAAAAAAAAGTGGCGGCACTTAAATACAAAATGATCTTTCGTTTGTCTTTAAAAAAACGCTCGGCTAAAAATGCCCCAAGCGGAGTGGATAATAATATAGGGGTAATAAAAGCAATTCCGACCAATCCGAATTTCCGTTTTACTTTAATTACCCGTTTATTCATGGCGGTAAATTTTTTCTTCGGTTTATGTTTTGTTTTTCGTTTTGGACTTAACTTCTCAATAGCCTTCATCACATAAGAACTCAAATACGTAAAAAACACATTGCCGGCTACCCCGCCGGTGCAGGAAAGAAGGATGACTTTGTAAAAATCATGGTCCAAAAGAATGTAGGCAGAAGGGAATCCTATTTTAAAGGCAAAGGAGCAAGTAATTGCCACAGAAAGAATTTTTAACAAACCGGTCATTATTCTCGTAAAAGTAACGAAAAAATTACTTTTTCTATGACTAAGAGCGCTGTAGGATGTTATAATTTGGCCAAATTATCATTAAAAGAAAGGGGCAATTAATATATTTTACGTAATTTTGAGCCCCAGTTAATAAACAAACATTTACTCTATGTCAACAGAAACAGTAAAAAAACCTCAGGCACAACATGAAAGTATGTTTGATGCGGTTTTAGCTCGCCTTGATGCGGCTGCAAAAATAATGAACCTTAGTGAAGAAGTAGCCCTGGTTCTTAAAAATCCAAGCAAACAAGTTAAAGTGAGTTTGGCCGTGATGATGGATTCAGGTAAAATTCAGGTGTTTAATGGTTACCGCACTGTGCACAGTACTCACCTTGGTCCAAGTAAAGGTGGTATTCGTTATGCCATGGATGTGAATGCAGACGAAGTTATGGCATTAGCTGCCTGGATGAGTTTTAAATGCGCTGTTGCTAACTTACCTTATGGTGGAGCAAAGGGTGGTATTAAATTAGATCCTCGTGCACACAGTGTAGGTGAATTAGAGCGTATTAGCCGTGCTTATGCCGTGGCGATGAAAGATGTGTTTGGCGTAAATAAAGATATTCCTGCTCCCGATATGGGAACCAGCGGTCGCGAGATGGCTTGGATATTGGATGAGTTTAATAAAAATACCGGTGAAGATAGTCCGGGTGTGATTACCGGAAAACCGGTAGCCGTAGGTGGTTCATTAGGCAGAGATGCTGCAACCGGCCGTGGTGTGATGGTAAATACCTTAGCAGCGCTTAAGAAAATGGGGATGGATCCTAAAACAGTGACCGCTGTGGTACAAGGATTTGGTAATGTGGGATCACATGCCGCTCGTTTATTAGCCGAAAAAGGCGTGAAAATTGTTGGTATTGGTGATCACAGTGCCTCTTTCTACAACGAAAAAGGAATTGATATTGCTGCGGCCATTGAATACGCTGCAAAACACGACCGTAACTTAAAAGGGTTTACCGGTGCCACTGAAATAAAAAACAGTGAATTACTCATCAGCAAATGTGATGTATTAGTTCCAGCCGCTTTACAAAACGTGATCACTGCCGAAAACGCTCCAAAAATTCAGGCAAAACTGATTGTTGAAGGCGCAAACGGACCAACAACTCCGGAAGCTGATCCAATCATCAACGAGAAAAAGATCATTTGTGTTCCTGATATTTTAGCGAATGCCGGCGGGGTAACTGTAAGTTACTTTGAGTGGGTGCAAAACAAAGCCGGTTATTACTGGACAGAAGAAGAAGTGAATGAAAGACATGACCTTAAAATGGAAATTGCTTTCGAAGCTGTTTGGCACAATGCCTCTCATTATAAAACAAGTATGCGTATAGCTGCCTATATTACTGCCTTGCAAAAATTAGAGCAAGGGGTAAAATTAAAAGGCGCATACTAAAACATAAATAATTCATTTTAAAGCACTTAGACTTCATTAAGAGAAGTTTAAGTGCTTTTTTTATTTGTAAATAATTTATAGATTTGTTATTGGCAAATTAACATTGACTTTTGTATGATAGCCATTTTGGTTTTAATTGCATATTTGTTGGGTTCAATTCCTACTTCGGTTTGGATCGGAAAAGCCTTTTATAACATTGATGTTAGAGAGTTTGGAAGTGGAAATGCCGGGGCCACAAATACCTTTAGGGTATTGGGTAAAAAAGCCGGGGTACCGGTATTAATTCTAGATATTTTAAAAGGATCGGCCGCTGTGGCTTTAGCGTATTCCAGCGGGTTTGAAATTGAAAGCAAGGCATTTATTAATTTACAACTTGGACTAGGTTTAGCCGCACTACTCGGACATATTTTCCCTGTTTTTGCCGGATTTAGAGGAGGAAAAGGTGTGGCTACCATTGTTGGTATTGTGGCCTGTATTGTTCCCTTGCCCTGCGCTATTTCCTTAGCCCTGTTTATTTTGGTTTTACTTTCGGTAAGAATAGTATCTGTGGCTTCCATGATTGCGGGCATCAGTTTTCCGCTTATTTTAAATGTTTTTTTAGGCAATACCAATCCAATATTAAGCACTTTTTCAATCATCATTTCAGTATTACTTATTCTTACGCATCGCCAGAATATTCGCCGCCTGGTAAAAAAAGAAGAGTCAAAAGTGACACTCTTCAGCACTAAAAAATAAAACCTTAATTCCCTTCCTTCCAATCATACTATTTCTTAGGATACCTTCGTTAACCTAATTTAGCATTAAATGAGTTTACAGGTCTTGCCAAAAGCCAAGACTAAAACATAAACCCTAAATAAACTATTAAAAAGTACAATTGTCTACGATGTAAGTAATAGTAAGCATTTCAGGGTATTTTATCGATTAGAAATGCTAACTATTACTAAATCGGGGTTATCCGCACTAAGACAGTAGTTCGCTAAAAAAATTAGCTTCTACTGTCTAACTGCGGTTAAATAATTATCTTTGAATCTATGCGCTATTACTCTCTTTTAATTGCTTTGATCTTTAAGGTCTTCTTATTTTCGGCGCAAAGCACCGAAAAAGAATCAGATGATTATGTAAATGATCAGGTATTACGTTACGATGATTATGCGTATAAGCCCAACATCAAAACTGTTCAGTTACACGAAGTCACCTGGGAATATGCCGCCCCTATTATTTCATTGAATAAAGGCGAACAATTAGAGTTGAGCTTCGACGATCTAGAAGGCGATAAAAAAGATTACACTGTTACCTTTGTGCATTGCAATTCAGACTGGACCCCCAGTGATTTAATGAGCAGTGAATTTTTAAATGGATTTTATGAATTAAACTTTCTGGTATTTAGTTTTTCGCAAAGTACGGCTCAAAACTACACGCATTACAGCATTACCTTTCCCCAATTAAACACCCAACAAAACACCCGATTTACCAAAAGTGGTAATTATCTTTTGTATGTGTATGAAGGAGGCGATCAAAAAAACATTGTTCTCAGCCGACGATTTATGGTGTATGATGATAAGGTAGGCATCACCGCACAGTTCTCACAAGCCATAGGCAATGGCCAACAATTTAATAAACAACACATCGATTTTACGATCACCAGCGCAGCCTATGATCTCACTAATCCCTTTAAGGACATGAAAGTTGTTCTGCTTCAAAACAATCGCTGGGAAAACGCCGTCACCGACATTAAACCCTCGTTCATTAATGGCAATCAGTTGGTGTATACCTTGAACGATAAAAGCACGTTTAATGGCGGCAATGAATTCAGATACTTCGACCTGAGAAGCACCCGTTTCCTAACTGAACGCGTGGCGAATATTTATAAAGATGAGAACTACAAAATTCACGCAGTGATACAACAAGAAGACATTCGTGCCACAAAACCCTACTTATTTCACAATGATTTTAATGGCAATTTTATGATCAAAAATTCTGAAATAAGAGGGAACATGGATGAGCTGGCCGATTATGTGTATGTGGAATTTTTTCTCCCTTATCCAAAACCGGAATCGAAAGGTGATTTTTACATCATGGGTAAACTCACCGACTGGCGCATGAATAAAACCAGCCGAATGACTTACAACTATACCCGCATGGGTTATGAAGCCACACTCAGATTAAAACAAGGCTTTTACAATTACATTATCGTGTTGAGCGACGACGTTAAAAAAGGCGGAGATGAAACGGTGATTGAAGGCAATCACTGGGACACTGAAAATGATTATTACATTTTAGTGTATCACCGTAAGTTTGGTACTTATTACGATCAGTTAGTTGGTTTTAGAAAACTAAATACCTTGCTAAGGTAGCTCTGCTATTTCAACACAGAGGCATAGAGTTAAAGAGAACACAGAGTTTTAATGGAACGCTTTGTAATGATAGAACGCTGATGACGCAGATTGTTATGATTAGCGCGGATAATTTCCGGTTAACCTTTTTGCCGAAGGCAAAAAAGCAATCTGTGTAATCACTTCTTAAATTTATTTACATTAAGATCTGTGAAATCTGCGAAATCTGCGTCAAAAAACTTTCATCCCTTGAGTGTTTCTTAGTGAACTAAGTCCAAAGGACTTCTTCGGAGTGCCTTAGTGGTCCTACACTTTCCGCTTCGGATTATCCGCCAAAAATGATTTCCAACCCGAATAGGATTTTCCTCCCGCTACCGATTTTTTGTTTTGATAATAATGGCAAAGCGCTGCACCCAAAGCATCCGTGGCATCTAAATAATCGTGCTGACTTTTTAATCCTAATAGTTGCGCTAACATGGCCGCGACTTGTTCTTTGCTGGCATTACCGTTGCCGGTGATACTCATTTTAATTTTTTTAGGCGAATATTCGGTAATGGGAATGTTTTTACTTAATGCCGCTGCAATCGCTACTCCCTGCGCTCTGCCTAACTTGAGCATAGATTGCACATTCTTCCCGAAAAAAGGCGCTTCAATAGCCATTTCATCGGGCTTGTATTCCTCAATGATGCTAACGGTTCGTTCAAAAATAGTTTTTAAGCGTATGGCGTGGTCATCGTATTTATCCAACTTAATAACACCAATCGCTAAAGGTACCAGATTTGTTTTTTGAATGTGCAACAAACCATAACCCATCACAATGGTTCCGGGGTCAATGCCTAAAATAATTCTATCCTTTGCCGGCATAAACCCTTTAATCGTTTAACGAATGAATGTTAATGAAATATGATGCTTTACGGGGCATGTGTTTGGTAATAACTGTAAATTTAATCCTTAATTGCAGAAGCGTAAAAAAATACTTTCCATTCTTATCAAACTTTTAATTGGTGTCGGTAGTTTCTCTATCATTTACATTCGTTTAAAAGGTGATTTTACCCCCGAAAAATGGGATCTCCTCTACTCGTCTGCCATCTCCTTAAACGGCTTGTTTTGTTTTTCATTGTGTTTATTTCTTATACCAATTAACTGGGGAATTGAAGCCTATAAATGGAAACTCATTACCGCCCCCATTCAGCACGTGTCCTATAAAACCGCCACAAAATCGGTTTACAGCGGTGTCTGTTTGGGCAACTTAGCACCCGGCAGAGCCACCGAATTTTTAGCCAAGATCATTTATTTTAAAATTGAACTCCGTCCAAAAATCACAGTCTTACATTTTGTGGGAGGAATGTTTCAACTCTCCATCACCATTATAACCGGATTTATCGCCTTACTTTTCACCTTATCTCATTTCGAAAACGATTCTGTCTGGATGACCTATACCACCAGTACCATTGGCATTATTCTTCTAATTGTGCTGGCGTTTTGTATCTATAAAATAAATTTTATTCTCAATTATATTTCAAAAAAAGTGAGTAAAGATACTCCCGTTGAAGATTTTAATTACAGCTTCAGCGGCCTTGCTTTGATTCAATTATTTGGATTCTCTGCGCTTCGTTACGCTGTATTTTTTTTACAGTTTTTATTACTCATCTTTTTATTTCAGCAAAACATCACCGTAGCCATTTTTCCCGGAATCGCTTTGTACTTTCTTATTACCACTACCATTCCAATGATTAGTGTGCTGGAAGCCGCTATCAGAGCTGCCGTTGCTTTGGTGGTTTTTAAAGACTCCGGCATCGACAACACGGCCTTAGCGCTTTCCTCTTTATTGATCTGGCTGGTCAATATCATTATTCCCAGTATTGTCGGCTATATTTTTCTGTTGCGACAAAATTTCAATTTCAAATTATTCAAATCAAAAAAATGAGCGTGTTAGCCTATATTGTCTTTGCCATATTGCTGCTTTACCTTGCTTTTTTTGTCTGGCTCTGTGTTGGCTTTTTTCTGACTCCTTATTTTAAAACAAAAGAAAAAAATCTGCAACAAGCCATCAGCATTATTATTTGCGCGCGAAACGAGGAAAAAACCATCAGTGTGTGTTTAAATTCTCTGTTAAAACAATGCTATGTCTTAAACAAAATTCAATTGATCCTTATTAATGATGCCAGTAGTGATAACACGGTTCAACGGGCTGAACAGATCTTAAGCCGATCAGGAATAAATTACCAGATCATCACCAACGCCAATCAAAAAGGTAAAAAACAAAGCATCACGTATGCCATGCAATTTGTCAAAAACAAATTGATCCTTTTGCGGGATGCGGATACTTTTACTCTTTCACCCAACTATTTACAAAGCATTTCAGACTTTTATCAAAACCATCCTTCCGACCTCATCATTGCACCTGTAGCCATTGCCACCAATTCGGGATTACTATGGGCACTTCAAGCCATGGAAAATAACATACTGGCAATGGTAACAGGAGGAAGTGCCTATTATAAAAAAGCTTTTTTATGCAATGGTGCCAATTTGATATTTACCAAAGATATTTTTGAGAAAACAAACGGATATCAGTCTCACCTGGACCTTGCCAGTGGCGATGATATTTTCTTTTTAGAAGATGTGAAAAAACTATATGGCGCCCGCATTAATTATTTAAAATCGAAAGAAGCTCTGGTGTATACTTATCCGGTATTCTCACTCTCTGCTTTAATAAAACAAAGGGTTCGCTGGGCTTCAAAATTTAAACGGAATACAAACAAATTAAACTTTAGTCTGGCTTTCAGCAGCTTTATCACCAATTTTACCTGGGTTTTGTGTTTGGTATTATTAAGCATTGGTATAGATCGCGAAATAGCTTTTTTGTTTATTTTTTTAAAAGTGTTAATTGATTTTTTGTTGTTATTTTTAGCTTCTGGTTTTATTAAAAACAAAAATCTATTGTGGTATAGTTTGGCGGTTGCTTGCATTTACCCCGTTTATGCCATAATTATTGGAATAAGTTCCTTTATTATAAAACCAAGCTGGAAATAAATGGCGTTTTTTAAAAAGAAAAAAATAGATTTTGATTCTGAATCCTTAAGCGCCCAAACCTGGCGTCGATTCAAACGCAATAAATTAGCGCTCAGCGGACTGATCTTTATTTTGTTTGCCTGTGTCATTTCAATTTTAGGATACCTCATCACGCCGGATAAAACACCGTATGCCAACGATCAAAAACCTGAGTTGCATATTAAGGAGCCTGGATTTAGTGTGCAGTTTTTGCAAGTGACCCGCAATGAGTTGTACGAAGAACCCGGTTTTTTTGAAAAAATGATCTTTGGCCGATCAGATCCTTATGCCACCTACACGTTACATGATTTTAAATTCAAAGGTCCCAACATTGAAGTGGAAGAATACACCGGCAATCACCCAAACAAAGGGGCTGTGAGCAGTTTTAATCTGGCCAATGTGGTTTATCCCATAAATACCTCTAAGCCCATTCTGTTTGATTCAATAAAACAAACCCTTTCGTTTTACCTAATCAATGAAACCGTCATGATGAGCAGATCCATTGCGGACTTGCAAAAAGAAGTGAAAGAAAAATTTATAGTAAGCAAACATTATTCCTTAGGCACCGATCTGTTAGGACGTGATCTGTTAAGTCGATTATTAATTGGCACCCGCATTAGTTTAACAGTGGGATTGATCTCGGTGATCATTTCTATTTTTATTGGCATACTATTGGGCTCACTGGCCGGCTATTTTAGAGGCAATACCGATGTGGTGATCACCTGGCTCATTAATGTGGTGTGGAGTATCCCCACTTTATTATTGGTAATTGCAATCACCTTGGTTTTAGGAAAAGGTGTTACGCAGGTTTTTATTGCTGTTGGGTTAACCATGTGGGTGGATGTAGCGCGTATTGTGCGTGGACAAGTATTAAGCATTCGTGAAAAAGAATTTGTAGAGGCGGGACGCGCTTTGGGTTATAAAAATTCACGCATTATTTTCCGTCACATTTTACCCAATGTGATGGGACCGGTGATTGTGATGGCTGCCAGCAATTTTGCTTCGGCTATTTTGATGGAAGCCGGTTTAAGTTTTTTGGGAATTGGCGCACAACCTCCCATTCCTTCCTGGGGTGAAATGATCAACTCTCACCATGGTTATATTTTAATGGATAAAGCTTACCTCGCCTTTACTCCAGGTATTGCGATTATGATATTAGTCCTTTCGTTCATGATGGTGGGAAATGGTTTGCGCGATGCATTAGATACTCGGATGACGGATGATAAGCCGATTGGGAGTACATAGCGCTCCGCAGGATTTGTAATCCTGCGGAACATCTAATCTTTATGGATTTGTAATCCATACTTAGAATTCAAAGCTGTTTTGCTCACTCACTTTAATAACGAGAACACTTCCTAGAATCTGATTTTTTTCTTCTTCTAGCATCTTCAAAGATTTTAAAAATGTATAAAAAAGCTTCTTACAGAAATTGAATAGCGTTTCGTTCGGGATTAAAAATCCCTACATCTGGAATTATGTCGCAGGATTACAAATCCTGCGCAGCAGGTGATAAGCCGATTGGGAGTACTTAATATTTTACTCTTTAATAATTTTAGTTGAGTAAACTCGCTTGCTATTTGTAAAGAGTTGTATAAAATAAAGCCCTGGGGATAAATCCCCCAATAAAATTGGTCCACCATTTTTAATTACACTTTGTTTGAGCCGTTCACCAACATCATTATAAATGCCAATCTCTAAAGTTTCAGATAAAGCTGTGTTTTCCCATTGAATGGTCAAATCATTTAAAACCGGATTAGGATACACCATAAACTGTTCAGATTCAAATACACTTTGTTTTAAACCCAGAACATTAGAGTAATTACATGGCTTAGATGAAAACAGCTGCAGTGGCCAATTTCCGTCTTCATAACACAATATTTGAGTAAAATAATTTATTTGAAATGGATAAAAGATGTCCCAATAAAATAGAAATCTATTACTTCCAAATCGTTCGGTAATAATAAAAAAGTCCACATCAGAGGCGTTGGCACTATTAGACGTTCTCACATATAGACGCTTAAAATTAGTACCATTAGCGTTAACTATTTTTACGGAATCAACACTTGTTGTAAAATTATATACTGCCGTAGCAGTAAATGTCTTCATAAGTAAAGCGTTTTGCCAAGTCTGGCCGGGTGTTGCATTAAAATTGTAAAGTATTTGCCAGGTGTGCTGGGTGAACTGATTCCGAAGAAAAACAGTGTCGCCAATTTGTTTAATAAGCGTTATTCGGCAAGCTTCGGAGTTAGAAGTATAAAAAAGAGAATGCTTGAGTACCTTGGCAGGCTTTCCATCTATCAATGTATCATGACTGTAAACAACAGACTCATTTTTCTCAAAGGGATACGAATCGGCACCTGATTTGTTCAAAAAATTCCACTTGGCGCCCGAGGGACAAAATACAATCTGAGCAAAAAAACTTTGCGCGAATAAAAAAGAAACTAAAATTAAAAGGGATTTTTTCATGTTTCCTTTTTTGGGTTTATGATTGCCACTACTAGTTAGTCGGAAATAAAAAACTAACAGATAGTGAACAAACTATAATAAATTTAGTACTTTTTTTTGATTTTGACAATTCCTTAAGTCAAAAGATATTGAAGAAAAATTGAAGTTTTAAGAGAGAACAATCTCCTTCACCGCATCCACCCAATCATCATTGGCATTCAGACTATTCACTAAGGTAATTTTTTCTCCGCCATGTTCATGAAAGATCTCCTGATACTCGGTGCCAATTTCATAAATGGTTTCTAAACAATCGGCCACAAAAGCCGGAGAAAAAACTAAAACATTTTTAGCACCCTTTTTTGCTAAGTCTTCCACCACCTTATCACTAAAAGGCATGAGCCATTTGCTATCGAGACGGCTTTGAAACGCAGAGGTATATTTTCCTTCCGGAATGTTTAAGGCTTTCACTAATTGACGCGTGGTTTCCATACAATTGGCACGGTAACAGTACTGATTATTTTTGGTGATGCTATCACAACAAGCACCCATCTGACAGGTATTTCCCCCATAATGCGCCGAAGCCTTACGGATCTGCCTCTCCGGCAAACCATGGTAACTAAATAAAATATGATCGTATTTATTTAGATCATTCTTTTTTGCTTCGTTCACCAAAGCAGAAATAAATTTAGGATGATCGTAAAATTTACTGATGATGTTTAAACTTGGAATCACTTCCCAGCCTTTGATCTGATTCAAGACTTCTTCAATGGTACTTCCGGTACTTGAACTGGCATGTTGAGGATACAAGGGCAGGATGTGAATTTTATCGGGACGCGCCTGGCGTAAGCGCTCCAAAGCCTCTTTAATACTTGGCGATTGGTAACGCATGGCGAGATCAACAATGTATTGATCTCCCAATTTAACTTGTAGTTTTTCCTTTAAAGCAATGCTGTTCAATAAAAGAGGAGATCCTTCTTTTGTCCAAATAGCCTGATACAATTTAGAAGATTTAAAACTGCGAAAAGGAACGATGATGCCATTCACTAAAATAAATCGTCCAATAGCATTGATATCTATCACCCGCTTGTCATTTAAAAATTGGGTCAGGTATTTTCCCACCTTCGAAGGACTGGGTGCATCGGGGGTTCCGAGGTTAATTAATAAAATGGCAGTTTTAGTCATGTTTACACAACACTTAAGGCTGATTTGTGTTTAGATCAGAGACTGATTTATTTTCCAGATCATCTGAAACTGATTCTGTTTCGGGCACAGAAATTTCTTTTTTGGCAAAACGTTTTTGAAACAAAATAATAATTAGCACACCGCCGGAAATAGAAGCATCGGCAAAATTAAAAATGGGTCTGAAAAACTGAAAGTCCTCTCCGCCCCAAATAGGGAACCACTCAGGAAAGGTACCGCTGATCATTGGAAAATAGAACATATCCACCACACAACCGTACATGCTTTTAGCGTACCCTTGATTGGTGAATGCCGCAATGCCATCGTATGGAATGTATTCCTGAAAATCGGTATTAAAGGTGGTGCCTCTGTCAAAGATCAATCCATAAAACGCAGAATCTAAAATATTTCCCAAAGCGCCGGCCAGGATCAAGGACACTGAAAAAATAAATCCGGGATGTTCTTTTTCCTTAATGAGATGTCTGATATATAATGCCCCTGCAATACAAGCCAAGACTCTAAAAATACTGAGGGCTAATTTTCCTATTTCACCACCAAATTCAAAACCAAAAGCCATTCCCGGATTTTCGGTAAAGTGAATGATGCACCAATCTGCTAAGCGCCCAACTTCCCCTAAAGGATAATGCGACTTAATATATAACTTGATAAACTGATCGATAAATAATACCGAGAGCACTGTTATCAATGAAATTCGAAGGGATTTATGCATGTAAATTTAAAAGGCTAAAGATAGGGTTTTTAGGGGATTATTAGAGCAGGATAAGCCCAAAATAATATAAACCACATAGAACACATAGAAAATTTCGGGCATCCAAACTAAAGACACTAATTGCACTAATTACACGAAGGGAATAAATTGTAAAACGAATAGTTTTACAATTTGCCATTTTTTATTAGTAGCACACAAAGATTAGTGTCATTCGTGTAATTAGTGTCTATCTCATCCCTTTACAATAAGTTTATCTTTTATGAATTTTCCTAAATTTTCGATTAATCCAAACTATGTTTTCTATGTGGTAAAATCGGAAACAAAAAATGCCTCTCTGAAAAACAGAAAGGCATTTCAAAAAATTATGATTAAAAATTAGGACTGGCCCAATTTAGCATCAATACCTAAAGTAGCGTGAGGCACCGAACGTAAACGTTCTTTCGGAATTAATTTTCCGGTCACTCTGCAAATTCCGTAGGCTTTATTTTCAATACGAACTAAAGCATTCTTTAAATTCACAATGTATTTTTCCTGACGGGATGCTAATTGAGCCGTTTCTTCCTTGCTCATCACATCGCTTCCATCTTCTAATAATTTAAAAGAAGGAGAGGTGTCATCCGTACCATGATTATCTTCGTTACTTAAAGTTTGTTTCAAGAGATCATAATCCATTTGAGCTTCTTTTAATTTCTCAAGAATTAATTCTTTGAACTCTGCCAATTCTTTATCCGAATAACGACTGCGTTTATCTTCTGTATTTAAGAATGGCTTTGGAGCCGCTACATTTCCTTTTTTAATTAAAGGCTTGTTAATGTCTATTTGTAAAGGACGGTTACGAATATAGGCTTCCATGCTTCCGCCGCTAGATTTTCCTTCGTTTTTCTTACGACGTCCACGTCCGCGTTTTTCAGGAATCTCATCATCGTCTTCATCAATTTCAGGGGCACTAACGCCTTCCAGATCGATCAATCCTGCTTCATCTAAAGCTCCGTCAATCACAACATCGTCGTCATCGTGCTTTTCGTAATCATCTTTCACAACCACATCCGAATCATCTTCTTCCTCTTCATCAGGAATATCGTCTTCATCATCGTCGCTTTTTTTGCCCTTTTTCTTAGCGACTACTTTCGCTTCTTTTCCGGGTTTTCCTTTTTTTGCAATCGCTTCAATCGGCTTGGCGGCCGGTTTCTTCACTGCCTTGGCCGGTACTTTTACCGCCGGTTTAGATACTTTTTTAAGTTCCTTGGTACTCTTTTTTTCTTTTGTCTTAGCAACCGCTTTCGTCATTTTTGTTGGTTCTTTTGTTGCCGCCTTTTTAATAGGCTTGGCAGGTTTGGCTGCTTTTGTTCCTTTATTTTTAGAAGGTTTGGAAACAGGTTTTGTATTTTTTTTAATAGGTTTTGGCGCAGGTTTCTTAGCTGCCGGTTTAGCAGCTTTAGGTGCAGGTTTGGTCGCCTTCTTTACCGGTTTCGATGAAGAAGATTTGGCTTTCTTTCCGCTAGCAGCAGTCGATTTTTTTTTGTCTTTCTTATTAGCCATACTAATTTAATTTTTCAATTGATATTAGTGTTGTAATCAGCTCGTCTACTTCAATAGTAGTTGCTGCGCTTGCAGCTAAGGACTGAACCAATTGCAGGTCACTCGTTAATGTCTCAGAACAAATATAACTTAAATTGTTTTTAATTGCGTTATCCAAATCGGAATTTTGCTGAATTTTTACCACAATTTTATCAGTCACTTCAAATCCTTTATCTTTCCGTATGTTTTGAATCCTATTCACTACTTCACGCGCTAAGCCCTCATTTTTAAGGCTTTCGGTTAAACTAATATCCAAAGCAACGGTTAAAGCGCCACTATTTGCCACTTTCCAACCCGGCATATCTACCGGAATGATCTCTACATCCTCATTCTCCAAGGTAATTACCGCATCACCAACAGTCAGGTCGTATTTACCGGTTTTTTCAATGGCTGAAATAATTATCGTAGGGTTTTGTTGTGCAAATGCTTGTACCGCTTTCATGTGCGCTCCGCATTTTTTACCCAATGTTTTAAAATTCAATTTTAGGTTTTTAATGATCTGCGCTTTGCTCTCATCCACAAATTCAATTTGTTTCACATTCACTTCGCCCAAGATCAGATCTTTCACCATTTCGATCTTATGCTGATATTCTTTATCTAAGATCGGGATCTGTATGCGTTGCAAAGGCTGACGGACACGTAAATTTTCTTTTTTACGGATCGATAAGATCATGGAAGAGATCTTTTGAGCTAACTCCATTCGTTCTTCCAAAGCTTTGTCCTGGTAATGTTTTTCAACGGTCACCAATTGACTTAAATGAACCGATTGATTGGTAAGGGTTAAATTCTGATACATCCAATCTGAGAAAAACGGGGCAATCGGACTCATTAACTGGGTCACCGTTTTTAAGCAGGTGTGTAAGGTTTCGTAAGCGGCTGTTTTATCGGGACTCATTTCACCCTTCCAAAAACGACGACGTGCCAAACGCACGTACCAATTACTCAAGTGCTCATCCACAAAAGTTTCAATCGCTCTTGCGGCGCGGTGTGGTTCAAACTCATTAAAACGCAAAGTCACTTCTTCAATGAGACTTTGTAATTCAGAAAGGATCCATTTATCTAATTCGGTTCTATCTGTAACCGGAATTTGAATTTTATCAGTTGGAATAAATCCATCCACATTCGCATACAGTGCATAAAATCCATAGGTGTTATACAGCGTGCCAAATAATTTTCGCTGAACTTCAGAAATACCTTCCTCGTCAAATTTTAAATTATCCCATGGAGCGGCGTTGGCGATCATATACCAGCGGGTAGCATCGGCGCCGTATTTAGCGATGGTTAAAAACGGATCAACCGCATTCCCCAATCGTTTACTCATCTTATTACCATTCTTATCTAAGACCAGGCCATTCGATACCACATTTTTATATGCTACCGAATCAAAATTCATGGTAGCAATAGCATGCAGGGTAAAAAACCAACCGCGGGTTTGATCAACGCCTTCAGCAATAAAATCAGCAGGGAAGTATTTTTTCTGATCAATAAGTTCTTTGTTCTCAAACGGATAATGAACCTGTGCATACGGCATGGCGCCACTATCGAACCACACATCGATCAGATCAGGCTCACGGAATAATTGTTTACCGTTCTTTTCTAATATGATGGCATCCGCATAAGGTTTATGCAGATCAAAGGTCTCGTAATTTTCTTTCGAGAAATTTCCCGGTACAAATTTTTCTAAAGGATTCGATGTCATGAATCCTTTTGATATGGAATTGACGATCTGTGTTTTTAGTTCCTCGGCACTGCCAATCACCACTTGTTCTGATTTGTCTTCGCTTGTCCAAATTGGAATTGGAATGCCCCAAAAACGAGAGCGGGATAAATTCCAGTCATTCAAATTTTCTAACCAATTGCCAAAACGTCCGGTACCAGTGGCTTCCGGCTTCCAGTTAATTGTTTTATTCAATTCGATCATGCGGTCTTTTGCAGCCGTTGATTTAATGAACCAGGAATCTAAAGGATAATACAAAACCGGTTTATCGGTTCTCCAGCAATGCGGATAACTGTGTTCGTAGGTTTCTTTTTTAAAGAGTTTCCCTTCTTCCTGTAATTTTAAGACGATGCGCTCATCCACACTTAAATACGCTTTAAGCTCTTTAATTTTATGGTTGGCTTCTAAAATAGTTTTCTGATGTTCAAAGGCCGCTTTTTTTTCTTCATCGTTCAAGTAAGCTTCTTTTACATATTCTTCACCATACAAAAAGATGCCGTCTTTTATTTCCGGTAAAAATTTACCGCGTTTATCAACTAAGGTTAAAGAAGCAATGTTGTTTTGTTTGGCTACACGAAAGTCATCGGCACCAAAACTTGGCGCTATGTGCACAATACCTGTACCATCGGTGGTGGTCACAAAATCACCGGCTATTACTTTAAAGGCATCTCCTTCCGGCTTTACAAAAGGCAATAATTGTTCGTACGAAATTCCAACCAGATCAGCCCCTTTGCAATGTGCTACTAGTTTAAACGGAATATTTTTATCTCCTACTTTATAATCTTCAAACTTCAGATCAGTGTGTTTTTCGGAGAAATATTTATGAACTAATTCTTTCGCTAAGATGGTGTATTGTTGAATTCCACTGAAGGGATTAAAACTTTCTACCACTACATAATCAATGTCTTTCCCCACAGCTAAGGCCGTGTTAGATGGCAAGGTCCAAGGGGTGGTTGTCCAAGCTAAAAAGTAAACGTTTAAGCCTTCAAGGGTATTAAACCCTGGAAGGGTTCCGTTTACTTTAAACTGAACAACAGCGGTTCTATCTTTTACATCACGGTAACAACCCGGTTGATTTAATTCGTGTGAAGATAAACCGGTACCGGCTGCAGGCGAATATGGCTGTATGGTATAACCTTTGTAAAGAAGATCTTTTTTAGATAAATTTTGTAAAAGCCACCACACACTTTCAATGTACTTATTATCGTAGGTGATATAGGGATCACTCATATCTACCCAATAACCCATCTTAGCCGTCACCTCTTCCCATTTATCGGTGTACTTCATCACTTCGGTGCGACAGGCTTTGTTGTAGTCTTCTACAGAAATATATTTTGGTGAATTTTTATTTCCGATATCTTCTTTGGTAATGCCTAATGTTTTTTCTACACCTAGTTCAATAGGTAAACCGTGGGTATCCCAACCCGCCTTGCGTTTAACCTGATAACCCTGAAGGGTCTTAAAACGACAAAAAATATCTTTAATGGCGCGCGCCATCACGTGATGAATGCCGGGCATTCCGTTCGCACTTGGCGGACCTTCGTAAAACACCCATGGTTTATCTTCCTTGCGGGTAGAGATGGATTTTTCGAAAGTTTTATCTTCCTGCCAAAATTTTAATATATCAGAAGAGATCTGTGGCAGATCTAATTTTTTATATTCGGGATACTTTTTCATTTGAAATACTTCTTTGTTAATTCGGGAGTGGAGAAAAACCTTAGTCCCCTTTAAAAAAGAGGAGCGAATTTACTAAAAAAACCACAATTAGCCATGAAAGAAATAAGTTAAAAAAAGCCTTTGAATTGAACAATGCACTATCTTTAATTAAAATTCGTAACACATGAAAAATTTAATAGCAGGCGGCATTATTTGTTTGTTCATACAAATGGGCGCTCAAACCGACAAAAGCTGGAGCTTTGGCGCTCAATGGGGCTTTCAAGGCAATCACTCCATCTTTAGTGGTGGCATGGAAGAAGCAAATGCTAAGTTTTATCACGAATCGTTTGGAGCAGGTGCTTTAAACCTCATTGCCCGGTTTGACCATGACAAACACTGGATGCTAATGACAGGCCTGGGTTATAATGGCTTTGGGTTTGAGTATGGTTTATCAAAAAATTATTCTCTTAAGAAAGATTACGATCATTGTTCGTTTATTCGTGTTCAATTTTCCTCGCTTGAGATTCCAACCTTGATTCATTACAAATTTGAACCTAATTGTAAGAACGCTAAATGGGTATTAGGTGCGGGTTTTGTTGAGACACTAATTGGGTCACAGGTCAATAATCAGTTATACACCGAATCAAAAGAGGGCATTACCACCGGAGAATACCTAACCAGTAATTCTCAAACCACTCAGGATATTAGCTGTATGTTTAGAATGACCATTGCCCGGGAAAAAGTATTTAAAAAAGGCAGTATCTTAAACGCAAGTCTGGTGTTTAATTTAGGATTAAAAGATATTGCGATAAGTCAGGTAGAATACCAGGTAGATCAGAAAAAATACCAACACGAATTCACAAACAGTGGAAATTATGTTGGATTTAAACTGACTTATTTTTTAAGGCCTTTTTCTAAGGGAAATTAAAACGAATTACATACCACTGCTAAAGTGGCTCATGCTTTCACGTTTCATTGGAGGCACATTTAAAACCGGAATTGGACTCAGTTCAATTACTTTGTGTGCCATAGTTCCATTCATTTTTTCGCTGATACTCATATCCGGATTGTTGATCTGAATAATTAAGTCACAATCATTTTTAACAGCGTATTCTATGATGGCTTCAGCCGGCTTTTCACTAGGCAAAGATCTGTTGGTACAATGTACGCCTTCTTGTTTAATGAATTTTTTTACCTGTTGTAAGTAGGGCAATAATTTATTTTCGTACTCATCATCATTAGGTTTGAATACAGAAACAATACGAATATCCGCTTTATAATAATGTGCCAACTGTACCGCAAATGATACTTTTTCTCTACTCTCAGGAGTGAGGTCAAAAGGCATCACAATGTTCTTAAAGTTTTCTCTTTTTTCGCTGGAGCGCATTGTCACAATAGGACAAGGATTGGTTGTTAAAAATTTAATAACCGGTGAGGCTCCACCAAATAAACTCGTTTTAAATTTAGCATTCTCATCAAGACCCATCATGATAACAGAACAAGCCAGATTTTCGGCAGTTTTGTTTATGCTTTCATAAACTTCTCCTTTTACTCCAAGTGTTTCAACAGTTAAACCACTTTCGTCACGTGTTGCCTGAGCTAAATTTTCTAGATCCTCCTTTCTTTCAGAATCACTGGTTGGTGAAACGTGTAAGAGAATAAGTTTAGATTTGGTATGTTTTGCGAGATGGTAACTTTGTTTTACAGCAATATAAGATTGCTTAGAAAAATCAACAGGAATTAAAATCGATTGGTTTTCCTTTATTATCATACGGATTAGATTTTGACTAAGATATATAAAAAAACTGAAAACTGTTAAAAAAAATTATTTAACAGCATTCCATTAGACCTTTGTACCTTATTGAATTGCAAAAGGTTGCGAATTAAAGGGGATTAAGTTAAAATTAAGTGGTGAAAAATATAACTATATGATTTTCAGTGATTTAAAAAATATTGTATTTATTTTTCGTTGACTTGGCTTCATCCATTAAATGGTCGCCATAACTTTTAATTCGATGGCAATTGGGGTGGGCAGCTTATTAATCTCTAGAGTGGTTCGACAAGGTGGGTTTTCTTTAAAATATTCGGCCCAAATTTTATTATAAATAGGAAAGTCGTCTTTCATATTGGTTAAAAAAACCGTGACATCCACTATTTTATCCCAACTGCTCCCCGAATCTTCTAAAATGTATTTGATGTTGCGAAACACACTGTGACATTGAGCGGCAATGTCATAACTCACAATCTGTCCTTTTTCATCTAATTCAACACCGGGTATTTTTTTTGTTCCGCGTTCACGTGGACCTACCCCGCTTAAAAATAAAAAATTTCCTACTCTACGGGCATGCGGATATAGGCCGACAGGCTCAGGAGCCTTAGATGAATCGATCTTTGATGAATCAGACATATGATTGTGATTGGTTAATTGATAAGCAAATTTAACTATATTCCATGAATAAAATGGTTTTCGAAATCAATTATAAGGCTAATTTTGATGTTATGAAGATCAAACAACTTTACACCAATTGCCTGGCTCAAGGCGCTTATTACATATCAAGTAATGGTGAAGCGGCTATTATCGATCCCCTAAGAGAAACCAAACCGTATCTCGATCTGCTTAAACAAAACAACGACACACTTAAATACATCATTGAAACACATTTTCATGCTGATTTTGTCAGTGGTCATGTTGATCTTGCCCGCGAAACGGGAGCTACGATCGTATTTGGTCCGGGCGCTCAAACCGACTATGCGAGTTATGTGGCCAAAGATATGGAAGAACTTTCTTTGGGAGATCTGACACTAAAAGTACTTCACACTCCCGGACATACACTGGAATCGAGCTGTTATTTATTACAAGATCCTTCTAAAAAACCTTTGTGCGTGTTTACCGGTGATACCTTATTTATTGGCGATGTTGGCCGTCCGGACCTTGCTATAAAATCTGAATTAAGCCAAGAAGATCTTGCGGCTATGTTATACGACAGCTTGCGCAATAAATTAATGCCTTTGCCTGATGATGTCATTATTTACCCCGGTCATGGTGCGGGTTCTTCGTGTGGAAAAAACATGAGTAAAGAAACCTTTGACACCTTGGGAAGTCAGAAGGAAA
The DNA here is from genome assembly GCA_032358255.1 of Heterotrichella gracilis. Classification (NCBI taxonomy): domain Eukaryota; class Xanthophyceae; order Tribonematales; family Xanthonemataceae; genus Heterotrichella; species Heterotrichella gracilis. Next base: position 844,848 of record JAULBX010011099.1, on the reverse strand, counting down.
TAAATTATGCCTTAAGAAATATTCGCAAAGAAGATTTTGTAAAAGAGCTCACCACAGGCATTTTACCGGCACCACAATACTTTGCGAAAAATGCCGGTTTAAACAAAAAAGGATACCAAAACTATTCGGAGGTTTTAGAAAAAGGCTCGAAGGCCTTATCGCTTGAAGCCTTTGAAAAAGCGATCTCTGAGAAAAAGGCGCTCGTTTTAGATGTGCGAAAACCTCAGGAGTTTGCCGCGGGACATGTGCCGGGTGCTTTATATATTGGGATTGACGGGCAGTTTGCGCCATGGGTTGGAACCCTAATTCAAGATCTGAACCAAGCCATTGTCTTAATTACACCCGCCGGAAGAGAAGAAGAAACGGTGATGAGATTATCGCGCGTGGGATATGATCATTGTGTAGGTTATTTGAATGGCGGCATGGATAGCTGGATAAACAGCGGTAGAAAAACAGAAAAAGTGAATAGTATATCAGCTGAGGCCTTTCTTAAACATTATAAGGAAGGTGCAAGCACTTTGGATGTAAGGAGACCCGGCGAATATGACTCTGCCCGTTTAAAAAAATCAGAAAGCAAGCCATTGGATTTTATTTATGACTGGGCTGACAGCACAGATAAAACTCATCCATACATGATTCATTGTGCCGGCGGTTATCGTAGCATGATCGCTGCCTCACTCTTAAAAGCAAAAGGGTATCATCACATTACCGATGTTCAGGGCGGTTTTTCTGCTATTTCGAATGTAACAGATTCAAAATCGGAAATTGAAACAGAAGCTTGTCGCATGACAAAAGTCTGATCCGTAATTTTTTGTACTTTTAAGCATGTTTGATTATTTAAAAATGCTTGATCGGTCTTTGTTCTTAAAGATCAACGCCGCACATAGTCCTTTGTTTGATGAATTTATGTGGCACATGAGCGATTCGTGGCACACCGTGGTATTGGTATTAGTAGTGGCTTATGCGTTTTACAAAAAATTTTCATTAAAAAAAGGGGCCGAACTCATGATTGGTTGCGCCATTGTATTTGCTTGTACTGACTTTACTTCAAATTTGATCAAACACAATGTAAAGCGTTATCGTCCATCGCATAATCTGGAAATCAAACACGAAGTGCATAGTGTGAACAATTACAAAGGCGGTCAATTCGGATTTTTTTCCGGCCATGCAGCAAATGCTTTTGGTGTGGTGACGTTTTTAATTTTGTGTATCAACTGGATTCAACTCAAATATAAATTACTGTTATACATCTATCCTTTTTTTATTTGTTATAGCCGGGTTTATCTGGGTGTGCATTATCCAAGCGATGTTATCAGCGGTGCCTTGTATGGCATTTTATTTGGACTTGGCATTTATTATTTAATGAGCACCTATTTTTTTAGCACGCATGTTAAAACCACTTAGTTTTATTTCAGGGATCTGTTGCGTAGTTCAATCCTATGCGCAAATGCCCAACACGGATGTTTGGCTCTTTAAAATAGAAACAGACAAAACCGGCGCTTATAGTTTAAAGGAACCCTTGAATATCAGTAATCGTGAAGGCTACGACAATCAGCCGTCATTTTCTAACGATGGCAAAAAGGTTTATTATGTGAGTGTGCGAGAAGATAAACAAGCTGATATTTATGCTTATGACCTCAAGACAAAAACCACTGTTCAGATAACAAAATCTAAGGAAAGTGAATACTCGCCGGTGATGACAGAGAATGGTCATTTTCTTAATTCGGTGGTTGTGGAAGCCGATAGTGCTCAGCGTATCCATTATATTCCGATCGTTGAGGCCTTAGCAGAAAAAAAAATAGAAGTTGATTCAGTTGGGTATTATTGTTTTTTAAATTCGGATACAGTGGTTTATTACAAATTGACCGAGCCGCATTCCTTACGTTATTATGTGAATTCAAGCAAGGAAGATAAGTGGCTGGGGAATGCGCCAATACGAGGATTTAAGGCTGTTAACCGCCATCAGTTAGTATACGGGCTCAAAGATTCGCTCAAAGTAGAATTTTACCTATACGATTTTCTACTGCATAAAGCTACCAAGTATTGCGAATATCCATCTATCAATGAAGATATTTGGTGGCATAACAAATGGGGATTATTAAAGTCGGAAGAAACAAAAATTCTGCGTTACGATGCTTCAAAGAGTAATTGGTTGCTCTTGTTTGATCTGAGTTCATTTGGGATAAAAAAAATAACCCGTATATCATTTGATTCAAAGAACTCGTGTTTAGTGATCGTGAATAATTTGTGACATGGAAATCGAAAAAAAAATAAACTCCTATTTGTTTAGTACTGATAAAAGTAAACTTCAGATAGATCGCATCCATAAGTATTTAAGTCAGGAAAGTTATTGGGCACAGCACATTCCAAAAGAAATCATTTTGCAAGCCATTCAGGGAAGTTTGTGTTTTGGTGTTTATTGGCAGGAAGAACAAATTGGATTTGCCAGAGTGATCACCGACCAGGCCACCTTTGCCTATTTAGCCGATGTATACATTGAATCAGAACACCGAAAAAAAGGACTTTCGAAAGAGCTGATGAAATTCATTCTAAGTTACAAAGGACTAAGCGCTTTACGACGATTTATGCTTGCCACAAAAGATGCACATGGATTGTACGCGCAATTTGGGTTTACTCCACTCGCCGAACCTCAGCGATTCATGGAAATAAAAGCTTTTGAGAACTACCGATCGTGATTCCCTTTATACTATATCTGTTAGTATTACTCTCTTTGATCTATGTGAATGGTTTCTTCCACTTATTCAACGACAGAACCATTTCCAAAAAAACCTTTGCTGTTTTATTTTTTCTGAAAACACTGGCTATTCCGGTGTTTTATTATGTCTATCAATACCAATATGGTGGTATTGAAAAATTTGACAGTGGTAAATTTTATAACGATGCCTCAGTGATCAGTCATATTGCTCACACTGATCTTCCATCATATTTAAAACTGTTGGTAGGTTTACAAAATGATACTCCCGGCACTTATGATTTTTTGTTGGTTCAAAACACCTTAAATTGGGATAATGGTGAAATAAAAGATTTTCTGTATAACGATAACCGGGTGCTCACTCGATTTCACAGTTTGATCCATTTTATCAGTTTCGATTCCATTTTTGTGCACGCCTTGGTGAGTTGTTTTATGAGTTTTATCGGACTCTATTTTGTATATAAAACAGTGGCTGAGTATTTTGAAGGAAAAGAAAAATGGGTACTATTCATTCTTTGTTTATTTCCTGCGCTTTGGTTTTACACGGGAGCCTTATTAAAGGAAGGTTTGACGATTTGTTTCTTAGGATGCAGCCTTTATCAGATCAAACAGATCATTTTAGTTAAACGAAATTGGAAAAGATTTATCGTCTTGATGTTATCACTTTGGATTTGTTTATTATTAAAACCCTATTTGCTCCTTTTTGCCGTGTTGTGTTTTTCTATTTTCTTTTTTTTACAACATTCAAAAAAAATAAAGCCTAAAGTTTTAATCTTTTTAGTGATCATGAGTGCCTTTGTTTTACTTATGAATACGGCATCAATACTCCTAAAACACCGATCATTGATAGAAGCAGCATTGGTGCATCAGCGTATTTTTGCAGGCGTAGCGAAGGGTGGTATTTTTTTATTTGATGAAACTAAATTCATTCGACTTCCTTACGACAGCACCTTAGTAAAACAAGTTCCCGGCGCTGTCCCACTTTATTCCATTCAAAAAAATGCGCCGTATATGTATTGGCTGGATGGGAATTCAAAGGACACTCTTTTTTGTGATTCGAATAAAGATACCCTTAAGGTTTATCAATTAGCGTATAAACTTCCGGTCAACAACTCAAATCTTGCACCGGTCATGTATTCGGGCAGTGTTGGCCACATGCTCCTTAATTGTTTTTATTACAGTTTGGCTTATCCCCTATTTTTTAATGCGCACAGTGCTTTGCAGTATTTGGCTTCGCTTGAAAATCTTTTGATTTGTAGTTGTTTGATACTGATAGCGCTTGGTTTTTTAAGACACAAAAAAGACCTGTTTTTACCCTTTTGTTTTTTATTTTTTGCCTTAGGTATTTGTTTGTTGATTGGAATTGCAACGCCTAATAGCGGCGCCATCTTTCGTTATAGAAGTCCGGCTATGCTTTTTATTCTTTTAGCTGCCCTTTATTATATTGAAGCGGATAAATTGAAACTATTTAATCGAAATACTTAATTATACTTTGTATATTTAGTTGCTTACAAACAGTATGGATCTTTTCAGAAAAAAAAGCATTGATTCGATATTAAAAAACAGTGGGGCCGACAGCCATCATGGTTCTTTAGCCAAACACCTAGGGGTAAAAGATCTCACGGCATTTGGTATTGCGGCCATTATAGGTGCCGGTATTTTTTCAACCATTGGTAAAGCAAGTTCTGATGGTGGACCGGGTGTCATCCTCTTATTCATTTTCACAGCACTGGCCTGTAGTTTTGCTGCCTTTGCTTATGCTGAATTTGCTTCCTTACTTCCGGTAAGTGGAAGTGCTTATACTTATAGTTATGTAGTATTTGGTGAATTATTTGCCTGGATCATAGGCTGGGCTTTGATCATGGAATATTCCATTGGTAACGTGACGGTTGCCATCAGCTGGAGTGATTATTTTACGGCTTTGTTGCACAATGTGTTTAACTTCAAAATGCCCGAATGGCTATGCCTCGACTTTTTTACAGCAAAACACAATTATGCCCTGGTAAATGAGTTGCTTCTAAAAGGTTCTGATCTGTCTGCCATCAGGTTAGATGGCGCCACTGCAGGTTTAGTGGAAGGTTACCTTGCTTACGATTCGGCTCCGCAACTTGGAGGCCTTCATCTTATTTTTGATCTGCCGGCGCTGATCATTAATGTATTGATCACCATTTTGGTTTACCGCGGCATTAAAGAAAGTCGCAATGCCAGCAATATGATGGTGTTGATAAAAATTGCCGTGGTACTCATTGTTATTTTTGTTGGTGCATTTTATGTGAACACTGAAAACTGGGATCCGTTTTTACCAAATGGATTAGGCGGATTGCTAAAAGGCATCAGTGCTGTGTTTTTTGCCTACATTGGCTTTGATGCGATCTCTACTACGGCAGAAGAATGCAAAAATCCTCAACAAGATCTTCCAAGAGGCATTCTGTATTCGATCATTATCTGCACCGTGTTATATGTCGCCATAGCGCTCGTTATTACCGGCATTGTCAGTTATTCAGAATTAAATGTGGGAGATCCGCTGGCTTATGTTTTTGAAAAAATTCAAAGTCTGCGTTGGTTAAGTGGTGTGATTGCCATTAGTGCCGTGGTGGCCATGTCGAGTGTGATGTTAGTGTTTCAGCTCGGACAACCGCGTATTTGGATGAGTATGAGTCGTGACGGACTTTTACCAAAAGCTTTTTCGAAAGTTCATCCTAAATATCAAACACCTTCTTTTTCTACCATCATTACCGGTTTGCTAGTCGCCATTCCTATCTTTTTTGTTGACAGTAATATGGTAACAGACATGTGTTCGGCCGGAACGCTGTTTGCTTTTTGTTTGGTTTGCGGCGGGGTGTTAAAACTTCGCATGGATCCGAATGCACCACCATCTAAATTTAAAACTCCCTACATCAATTCGAAGTACCTTATTCCGGCGGCTTTTGTATTAACCCTATTGATCTTAATTTTTAAGGATCAGGAAACCTTGAATTATTTAATGTATTCAGAATCCTGGTTAGACTTTGTCAGCAAGATTCCCTTATACATCTTTTTTATCGGATTTGCTGTCTTTGCAGGTATGGCCTATAAGTACGAGTTTTCCCTCATTCCATCCCTTGGTCTACTTTGTTGTTTTTATATGCTTTCGCAATTGGGTTATAAAAACTGGTTATATTTTACTGCCTGGTTAGCCATTGGTTTAATTATATATTTTGTTTATGGTCGTAAGCACAGTAAATTAGCACCTTCAAATACATAATTTATGTTAGTTCTCATCACAGGCGCCACTTCAGGAATAGGTAAAAGCACTGCCGAACTCTTTGCCAAAAACGGGCATCACCTTATTATCACCGGCAGAAGACAAGATCGTTTAAGCGCCCTTAAAACAAAACTCGAATCGGATCATAAAATTAAAGTGACCAGTCTTTGTTTTGATATCAGAAATTTATCCGAAGTAGAAGAAGCCATTTCCTCTCTTTCTTCTGAAAATAAAAAGATAGATGTGTTGGTAAATAATGCCGGACTAGCGGCAGGTTTATCATCTATTCAAGACGGATTAGTGTCTCATTGGGAACGCATGATTGACACTAACATTAAAGGCTTGTTATATGTGACCAAAAACGTTTCACGCTTGATGATTGAAAATAAAAAAGGTCATATCATTAATATTGGATCGGTTGCCGGAAAAGAAGTTTACGCTAACGGTAATGTGTATTGCGCCACCAAACATGCGGTAGACGCTTTAAACAAAGGCATGCGAATTGATCTGTTGCCTCATCATATTAAGGTAAGCGCCATCAATCCGGGCATGGTGGAGACTGAATTTAGTGTGGTTCGTTTTGACGGTGATGAAGATCGTGCCAAAAAAGTTTACCAGGGATTGCAACCACTTAAACCGGAAGACATTGCCGAAACCATTTTTTGGGTGGCGACACGACCGGCGCATGTAAACATTAACGACATTCTCATCATGCCTACAGTTCAGGCAACCGCTACTAACGTTATCCGAAACTAATCTATGCATCCAGTTAGACATAAAATGACTTTTGTACTTTTGTGTCTTTTCTTTTCTTGGACACTTATTGCTCAATCGGGTAAAAAAAAATCGGGAAACGGAACGCGTATTCAAATTGGTCCTGTCATTAGTTTTTATAAGATCAATACCAATCATGCCACCGATGCGAGTCAAAAAACAAGTGGCTTGTTTGGATTTAGGCAAGAATGGCGTTTGGACCGGCAGTACAAATCGTATTTTTTAATTGGCATCGATTATGTGTTGCATGGCATTCGTTTTAATTCGTATTATTTTTTACCTGATACCATTCAATTATATGACAAATCATTTTCTTATTCCTACTCCCTCTATATTCATGAATTAAATTTACCCCTTCAATACAAATATTTATTTAAGCGGGAAGATAACAGTTTGTTCAGTGCTTATGTTATTGTAGGATATCATTTGCGCTTTTTATTGCCCGGAAATTTAAAAGTGGAGCAAGAAGGGCAAGAAATAAAGACCGATCAACCGGAGATGAAATTTAAAACACCCTTACTAGAGGATCGTTTTAACTCGAGCATAAGTTTAGGAGTAGGCTGGCAAAAAAACAGTTTAAACTCTTCTAAAGGAAGCTATTTTGTGGAGTTAAATGCCAGATATGGTTTTTCGCCTTATTACTTTGAATCGTCATATTCTGCCAGCTCACTCTATATCAATGCTACGCAGATTTGCCTGTTATTGGGTCTTAAATTCTAAATCGCACACATTTTTCAATCTATTTTACCAAAGTATTTGAATTTGTAGATTCATTTTCTAACTTTAATATACCCTTTTGCTATTTAGCATAAGGGTCTGTCTCTGTTCTCCATTTTAATCTTTAACTCATTTAAATGAATAGACGTAATTTTTTAATGGCATCCGCAGGTACGCTTAGCGCATTGGATCTGTTTTCGAGCATCGATAAAAAGTTTGCAAGCGGTTTAGAAAAACAGCTTTCAAAACTGGAGAACATGAGTTTGTCTGCTTCCGCTGAAAATGAAGATTTTTGGGGCTGGATCAGAGAAAACTATACCATGTCGGCAAATCTCATCAACCTAAACAATGCCGGTGTTTGTCCACAACCCAAAATAGTTCAGGATGCCCATTTACGGAATTATCAATTATCGAACGAAGCGCCTTCGTATTATATGTGGCGCATCTTAGATCAACAAAGAGAAGGCTTACGAAATAAGTTAGCTGATCTTTGCGGTGTTTTGCCCGAAGAGCTGGCCATTAATCGTAATTCAACCGAAGGTTTAAATTCGGTAATTTTTGGATTAAACTTAAAAGAAGGTGATGAAGTAGTTCTGAGCACCTTTGATTATCCAAATATGATGAATGCCTGGAAACAACGAGAAAAACGGGATAAGATAAAACTGGTATGGATCAGCATTCCACAACCTTGTGAAGATGACGCCGCTATTGTAAAATTATATGAAGAGGCCATTACTCCGAAAACAAAAATAGTGCACATCACTCATTTAATTAATTGGACAGGCAATATTGTTCCATGCAAAGCCATTGCCGATATGGCCCACAAAAAAGGATGTGAGGTGATTGTAGATGGGGCGCAAACCTTTGCTCACATTGATTATAAAATAGAAGATACCGGTGCCGATTATTATGCCACCTCTTTACATAAATGGTTGTGTGCTCCTTTTGGAAGTGGACTGTTGTATATTAAAAAAAATAAGATCAAAAATACCTGGGCCTTATTGTCGAGTGTAGAACCCGACGGGGATGATATTAAAAAATTTGAGAGTCTTGGAACACGTTCATTTGCGACTGAAATGGCTATTGGAACCGCCATTGATTTTCACAACATCATTGGTGCCAAACGAAAAGAGGCTCGTTTGCGTTATTTAAAAGATTACTGGACTGAAAAAGCTGTAAAATTACCGAAGGCGAAATTAGTTACCTCTTTAAAGCCAAACTATTCCTGCGCTATTGCCAACATTGGCATAGAAGGTTGGCAAGCCCAACAAATAGAAGCGAAACTAATGGAAAAGTATCGGATCCATTGTGTTTCTATTATTCATGAAAAAGTGAATGGCGTTCGCATCAGTCCAAATGTTTATACCACTGTTTCAGATCTGAATTTTCTGGTAAAAGGGTTAACAGAAATATCGGAATTGCCTCCACCAACAGCTTCAGTGAAATAATTCACTGAGCAACTTTTCATTCTTGCACATAAACACGCTTCACTCTTCCTGACACATTGGTTAATACTTCGTAAGGTATAGACTTTAATGCTAATGCTAAGGCATTGATCTGTTCAGTGTTCTCAAAAATAATGGCTTCGTCACCTTCTACACAATTGACATCCGTCACATCAATCATACACATGTCCATACACACATTGCCAATGATCGGACAAAGTTTATTTTGAACATATACACCATGATTGCCATTTCCGAGCAATCGGCTAAAACCATCGGCATAACCTATTGGTATAGTTGCCACTTTGGTTTGTTTGATCAGTTTTCCATTTCGGTTATAACCGACTGTTTTACCGGCTGCTACATCTTTGATCTGACTTAATCTGGTTTTTAAAATACCTACGTTTTGAAGTTTGAGTTGTTCTTCTTTATTCACACCAATGCCATACATGCCAATGCCTAGGCGAACCATGTTGTAGTGGGCCTGTTTAAAACGCGTAATGCCGCCTGAATTACACAAGTGTTTTGTAACCGAATAACCTAAGGTATTTTCAATCCGTAAATAAGCTTTTTCAAAAATCCGGATCTGTTCTTTTGTAAAATCGTCGAGTTCAACATTATCTGAGCCTACTAAATGGGAGAATACCGAACTTACTTGCAGTTGTGGAGCATTTTTTAAAACAATCACCAGCTTTTCAATCTCGTGTTCTTCAAAACCCAAACGGTGCATGCCGGTATCTATTTTAATATGCACGGGATATGCTTCCGTTATCCCCAATTTATCCAGTCTATCTATAAAGGCCATCAACACTTTAAAACTATAAAGTTCCGGTTCCAGACGATAATGAATGATGTCATCAAAAGCATCTTCTTCCGGATTCATGACCATAATAGGTAAGGTTATATTTGCGTCGCGCAACTCTACTCCTTCATCGGCATAGGCTACTGCTAAATAATTGATGCCGATGTGTTGTAAAGTTCGGGCAATTTCTATACTGCCACTGCCGTAGCCCATGGCTTTCACCATTCCCATGATCTTTACATTTGGTTCAAGTAAAGAGCGGTAATAGTTCACATTATCGGTTAATTTATTTAAGTTAATTTCAAAAACCGTGTCATGACTTTTTAACTGCATGATGCGGCTTATGTTCTCAAAACCAAAGCTTCTGGCGCCCTTTAATAAAATTCCGGCATCTGAAAACTGCTGTGAGATCGAATTAAACTGTTGTATAAATTGTTGCGTATTTTCAAAAAACAGAGCGTTGAGCTTAAAGAAAGTTTGGTGTAAAGAAATTTCTTTTCCAATACCAACCAACAGATCGATCTTATTTTGTGACAGCAATTCGGCTAAATGTCGGTATAGATTCACCGATAACATGCCAGACTGTTCGATGTCAGACACAATCACGATCTTTTTTAATCGTCGGTTTTGCTGGTGTAAATAATTTAAGGCTATTTTTAAAGAGTCCAGATCTGAATTATAATAATCATTGATGATCAAACAATTATTAATGCCATTCTTAATTTCGAGTCGGAGTGCTACCGCTTGTAATTTACTTAAACCCAAAGCGATCTCCTTTTCCGTGTAATCAAACTCCTTTAATACTGCCACACAGGCGGCAGCATTATAAAATGAAGCGTGGTCTGAGAACGGAATCACAAATTGCTGCGTTTGAGAGTGATCGCTTATAAACAGGTTTTTGTCTTCTATTCGAAAACGAAGATCTGCGTCTTCAAACTCCGACACAAAAACTTTTTTTCCGGCACCTACAGCTCCTATCGTTGATTTATGAATACCATTGATGATAAGAGTTTCACTGCCCAGAAGTAATTTCATTTTTTCGGAGATCTTTTGTTCGCGGTCTTTAAACCCCTCGTCGTGGGCAGAACCAATAGAACTCAGTATCCCTATGGTAGGACGAATGATGGAAGCCAAGGCGTCCATCTCATTTGGTTGAGAAATGCCGGCTTCAAAAATAGCCAAGGTGTGAGTGTCATTGAGATTCAAGACACTCAGGGGTACGCCTATTTGTGAATTATAACTCTTTGGACTACGACAAATGCTGTATTTTGATTTTAGTAATTGGTACAACCATTCTTTGATAACGGTTTTTCCATTACTGCCTGTTATGCCAATTACCGGAATGTTAAACTTCTGGCGGTGCTCGGAAGCCAGTCGTTGTATTGTTTTCAGAGGGTTTTTAGAGATAATAAAAGAAAGATCTGTTTGATCGTATGTTGAAACATCAAATTCTCCTTCTTCTATTAAGAAGGATTTGACACCTTTATTAATCAAGGCCGGAATGTACTGATGTCCGTTATTGCGCGATGTTTTTAAAGCGATAAATAAAGTGTCTGCGGGAAAAGAAAGATTTCTGCTATCATTTAAAAAATGAGAGATACGATGGTCATTAGTTCCAACAAAACGTGTTTCGGTGATCTCAGCTATTTGTTTTAAGTTATACATTCATTTATTTATTAGGAAAACAGGTTGCATCTACAAAAAAGAGGTGTTCGTCGTTATAATTGTATCATTGGTGTGTTTTGTTTAAAAGGCGTGTAAAACAAAACTTAAATGTAGCTCAAGATGTAATAAAATCAAATTATTTTAGACACACTTTATTAAATTGTTCTGAGCAAATGGCCATTCACAAAATACTAGATCGAATTCAAGAGCAGATCAATGACCTTGCTCCAACTCTTGAATTATTTGTTCACGACAATATTCAGGCTTCTGTAGAAGACTGTGAGAAGCTCCAAAAACAATTGATCCGATTGCAGGAAGATCTGGCGATTTATAAGTACAATAAATTAAACCAAGAACTTTCTCCAAGCTTTAATATTCACGCCAAACTGAGTCAACAGGAAATAAAAGAAGAAAAGAAAGAAAGTCTTGTTGAAGAGATCAAATCGACCATCAAAATAGAAGCCGAAGAAAAAGCTGCTGTGTCGGAAATTGTGCCGGAGCCAGTTAAGGTCATTACACCGAATGAGCCGGAAAAGGAAATAGTCATTTCTGAACCTGTTCAAAAAGAAACCGCAGCGCCACTGGCAAAAAGTGAAAATACGCTTCCTAAAAATGCCTTGATCATTGGCTTGAATGATAAGTTCCGTTTTTTAAATGAATTATTTGCACAAAACTCTTTGGAATATAACATTGCCATTGAGCAACTAAATAATTTAATGAACTGGGGTGATACGGAAATTTATTTAAACAGTTTGAAGACTCTATATGGCTGGAAGGATTCGAATGAAGCCGCTAAGCTACTGTTCGCTTTATCAAAACAACGATTTACCTAATCGCTTGTTTATGTATACAGCCTTCAACATTTATTAAACCTAGTATGCGTTTAGTTGTTAGTATATTCTTTAGTCTCTTCTTTTTCAGCGTCACTAAAAGTCAGGACATACAGTACGCGCGACAAATTATACACGACTTATGTTCAGAAAAATGTTACGGCAGAGGTTATCTGAAGAACGGATTGGATATTTCGGCGAAGTACATCAGCGAAAAAATTAAACAACAACAGGTAAAACCGCTTTTCGCTACTGGCTATTTTCAGTGGTTTGATTTTGATGTGAATACTTTTCCCGACAAAGTGACTGTTAAGATCAATAACAAGCTTCTTCAGCCCGGTATTGATTACATCATTAATCCTCAAAGCGGCAGTATTAAAGGGAAATACAAACTCATTCAGAAAGATAGTCTGACCTACGTGTCTGAAAATAAAGAGGCGGAACTCTCCCTGCATTTAAAACGCAAATTAACCTACAGTGTAGCTACTAAAAGCATCGCCGCCTGTTCCATCGATCTTTTACATCCCACTAAATTTTTGCCAATTACAACTGCTGAAGTTTTTATACAAAGTAAAGTATTGACCAAGTACATCAATAAAAACATTTGCGCTTTCATTCCGGGCAGATCTGAAACAGATAGTATGATCGTGTTTTCGGCGCATTATGATCATTTAGGCGGAATGGGTAAAAAAACTTTTTTTCCGGGTGCCAATGATAATGCCAGCGGGGTGAGTACCTTGTTGAATTTGATGCGATACTACTCCAAATATCCGCCTAAATATAAAACGGTTTTTATCTTCTTTGCCGGAGAAGAAGCCGGTTTATTAGGCTCAAAGTATTTTGTAGAAAGCAAGGTAATTGACCTAAAAAAAATAAAGTTTCTGATCAATCTTGATCTTTTAGGCACCGGTGATGATGGTATTATGGTGGTAAATGGTGCCATTCATGAAAAAGAATTTAATATGCTTCAAAAAATTAATTCTGAACAACAACTTTTAAAAGAAGTGAAAAAGCGAGGCAAGGCTCAAAACTCAGATCATTATTGGTTTACCGAAGCCGGTGTGCCATGTTTTTTTATCTACACCATGGGTGGTATAAAAGCCTATCACGATGTATATGATGTTGAAAAAACTTTGCCTTTAACCGAATACATGGATGTACTAAAACTCATCACTGAATTTGTCAATTTACTTTAAAGAATTCCGATAAAACCTTACTTATAAAAATTCATCAGATCAATTTCTTCCCACACTTTTTGAGGAAGAAAAAAACGCACATCTTTTTTTGCCTTGATGGCGTTACGAATAAAAGTAGAGGAGACATCCATCATTGGCGCTTCGGTGAAATGGATATGCGGATGTTCATCAAATTCTGTTTTGACACAATTTGGACGAGGATAGATATAAATATGAAATCCTTTTAAAATTTCCTCATAATTTTTCCATTTATGAAAGGTTTGTAAATTATCCTGTCCAAGAATTAAAGAGAAGGTATGTTCAGGATATTTCTCCTGCAAATGCACCAGGGTATTAATGGTATAAGATGGTTGAGATAAGGAAAACTCAATGTTTGAACTTCGCATGTTCGGATAATCATCAATAGCGGCATTCACTAAAACCAGTCGCTGATTCTGGTCTAAAAGTCCGCTTTTACTTTTTAAAGGGTTTTGCGGACTCACCACAAACCATAATTGCTGCATATTGGTATAACATAACATGTAATTGGCAAGTGCCATATGTCCAATATGAACCGGATTAAATGAACCAAAAAATAAACCTACATGCATGTTTCGAAATTACAGGTATTTTCTGAATTAATATCTAATTTTACAACAATGAGTTTTGCTGACCTTCAAAATTATTTCTTTTTACCCGATTCCGCAACATCATCGGCAGGAACGGTGTATGAGTTAATAGAGAGTTCCGGCTTTGATAAAAACTCCTTTGTTTTATTACCGTATCAAAATCCACAAACAAAAAAACCGGAGCAAAAATTTTACGCTGTAAAAAGTAAAATAAGATCTTCCTTGCTTGAGAAGGAATTAAATGATTTTCATCCAACACCCCTTCAATTAAAAGCCCAAACAAACAAAACCCAGTACTTAGAAAAGATCAGGCGCTTAAAAGAGCACATACAAAGAGGCAATATTTATGAAATTAATTATTGTATACAATTTTATGCGGAGGACGTTTTTATTGATCCATTGAAGATCTTTGCCAAGTTGCACACACTGGCAAAAGCCCCCTACTCTTGTTTGTTAAAGCGTGGGGACGAATTCATCCTTTGTGCCAGTCCTGAATTATTTCTAAAAAAAGAAGGGAACCGGATTTCTACCAAACCCATTAAAGGCACTACGCGTAGAGGCGGCAATCCAACCGAAGATGAATTTTTAAAATCACAATTACAAAACAATTTAAAAGAACGCACGGAAAATGTGATGGCAGTAGATGTTGCCCGTAATGACCTGTCGCGTTTTGCTGCAAAGGGAACGGTTCATGTAAATAAATTATACAACATTGAGACCTTTGAAACGGTGCATCAAATGGTGAGTACGGTGAGTTGTGAGATAAAAGAAGATACGAGTTTCGACATGATCATTGAAGCTACCTTTCCGATGGCCAGCATGACAGGTGCTCCCAAGCTCAGAGCCATGACATTGATAGATGAGTTTGAAGATTTCGAGCGCAAAAATTATTCGGGTGCCATGGGTCTGATAGATGAAAACGGAGATTACACTTTTTCGGTTATTATCAGAAGTGTTTTTTACAATCAACAAACAAAACGCTTGAGTATATCGGTTGGTGGGGCCATTACGTATTTGAGTGATCCTGAAAAGGAATACGAAGAGTGTTTATTAAAGGCGAAGGCCTTGCTGAAAGTGTTGAATGCGAGGATTGATTAGTTTAAAGGAGACGCAGATTGCACAGATGCTTTTGTTGCTAAATTTTAAAGATTTTTTTTACTTGCGAATAATTTGGTGACCCTCTTTGTGACCTTTGTGCTGTCTCTTCCTTTGTGCACTCCGTGTTAAAAATTATCCAACCATCTCTGTCCTTTAAACACTAAGGATACAAAGATTTTCACTGAGGACACCAAGAAGTTGCGAATTGAGCAGTTTTCTTGGATTCTATTTTATTCGAATTTCAGTCTCTTTTATATTAATCACCTATCGCCTTCGGAGCTACTTTACAATAAGCACCTGTTAAAGCATCTGCCAAAAGAACTTTAGGCACTTTTTCTAATTCATCAAAAGTCAAGCCTTGTTTACGAGAGGTGTTAGGAAAAGGGTAAATGATTGTTTTACGGGCTTAAATTAACTCTTCTCTTCCCAAATAGTTACCAGATTCACAATGGTCTCCACAGCCTTTTGCATGTCTTGAGAGCTTACCCATTCTTGTTTGCTATGAATGCCGTGTTCACCGGCGAATAAGTTTGCTGTTGGCAATCCCATAAAAGAAAAACGGGACCCGTCTGTACCACCACGAATACTATCTAACACCGGTTTTAAACCGGAGCGGGTAATTGCCTCTAAAGCATGATTGATAATGTTTGGATCTTTGTCTAACACCTCTTTCATGTTTCTGTACTGCTGGGTCACAATAAATTCGTAAGAACTTTTATCGTATGGTGTTAATACTTCGATCACAATCTGACGCAATTCCTCCTCTAAGGCCAATAAGGTTGGTGTGTCGAAGGCGCGAATAAGAAATTTTATTTCCACTTCTTCTAAACCGCCGCTAATGGTATTCGGATGAATGAAGGGTTGCTTTTTTTCGGTGGTTTCCGGTGTTTTTTCTTTCGGTAATTTATTGATGATCTGTGCCGCAATTTTTATGGCGTGCTGCATTTTATCTTTGGCATAACCCGGATGCGTGGAGAATCCTTTGATCTTAAGTGTCACGCCATCAGCTGAGAAGGTTTCATTCTCAAGCGTTCCAACGGTTCCACCATCTAATGTATACCCAAAATCCGCTCCTAGTTTTTTAATGTTTGCTTTGTCGGCTCCTCTGCCTATCTCTTCATCGGGAGTAAATAATATTCTCACCTTACCATGTTTAATTTCGGGATGTGTCATTAAAAAATGGGCTGCATCCATGATCTCTGCAACACCTGCTTTGTCATCGGCTCCTAAAAGGGTTGTGCCATCTGTTGTAATGATGTCATTGCCAATTTGATTTTTTAATTCGGGATGTTCGGAAACTTTTATGACCTGTGATTTATCGGCAGGTAAAACGATATCTTGTCCGGCGTAATTTTTATGCACTACCGGATTGACATTTGTCCCGCTACAATCGGGAGCAGTATCCACATGCGAACAAAAACAAAGTACCGGCACTTTTTTAGAGGTGTTACTTTCGATGGTCGCATAAACATAACCATGTTCATCAAGTTCGGCATCTTTAATGCCCATGGCTTTTAATTCTTCTACCAATACACGCGACAAGTCTTTTTGTTTTTCGGTACTTGGACATGTTGGCGAATCGGGATCAGATTGTGTATCTATTTTGGCATAACGAATAAATCGTTCGGTAACAGTGAAGGGGTAATTGGAGAAGTTCATGTTTTAAAATTTTGAATGTAATTTAAGCTAGATAAAGGTACAGATTAGTTTGAATTCTGAAAGATTGTATTTTTCGAAACAGGCAATTATAAATGGGGCTATGAAATAAAAAAGCCCTTCGTTTAGCGAAGGGCTTTGGGAAAGACCTGTCAGGTTTTTTGCAAACAAAGTTAAACTTTGGAAAAGTTTATCTCGATTAATAAGGGTTTAACTTTTCCAAAGTTGATCTGCTTAAGCAACCTTTAACTGATTTAATCTGGCATTCTTTAATTTATCCAGCGCGTAATCTAAAGTGATGGTAAATTGTTTTACCGGCTTTTCTTCGCTTGGCAAGGTATACATGATATCCGTCATGATCGCCTCGCAAATACCACGTAAACCGCGTGCGCCAAGTTTAAATTCTATGGCTTTGTCTACGATCAGATCCAATACCTCATCTTCAATTTCTAATTTAGTGCCTTCCATTTTAAACAATTGTTTGTATTGTTTCATCAAGGCATTTTTTGGATCGGTTAAGATCTGACGAAGGGCGCTTCTGTCTAAAGGTTTCAAATAGGTCAATACCGGTAAACGTCCAATTAATTCAGGAATCAAACCAAACGCTTTTAAATCTTGTGGAGAGATGTATTGTAATAAGTTGGCTTTGTCAATTTCTAATTCATCCATGCTGGCTGAATAACCCACTGCTTTTGTATTTAAACGCTTGGCGATTTTCTTTTCAATTCCATCAAAAGCACCACCGCAAATAAATAAAATATTCTTTGTATTCACGGCGATCATTTTTGCATCCGGGTGTTTTCTTCCTCCTTGCGGTGGAACATTGACAACCGTTCCTTCTAATAATTTTAATAAAGCCTGTTGCACTCCTTCACCGCTCACATCGCGGGTAATAGAAGGATTGTCGCTCTTGCGGGCAATTTTATCTACCTCATCAATAAATACAATTCCTTTTTCTGCAGCCGCCACATCGTAATCAGCAGCTTGCAATAACCTGGTTAAAATACTTTCCACGTCCTCACCCACATAACCTGCCTCTGTTAAAACTGTGGCATCTGCTATACAAAACGGCACATTTAACATGGTAGCTATGGTTCGCGCCAATAAGGTTTTACCGGTGCCGGTCTCACCTACTAATATTAAGTTTGATTTATCTATTTCAACTTCTTCTTTGTTGTTTTTGGCAACGTGTTGAATGCGTTTAAAGTGATTGTATACTGCCACGCTCAGCACTTTTTTAGCATCATCCTGCCCTATCACATACTCATCTAATTTTTCCTTTATCGTCAGTGGTTTCAACAGATTAATGGCGTGTTGCATTTGTTGTTTTTGCTCGCCAACCACTTCTTCTTTTATGATGCCATAGGCCTGTGTCACGCAGCTATCGCATACGTGACCATTAATTCCGGCGATCAAAATTTTTGATTCTTTTTTATCTCTTCCGCAGAGAGAGCAGCGTATTGTAGTGTCTTTTGCCATTTGATTTTGTGCTACAAATATACGAAATAATTCAGGAGCCTAAATGGTTCTTATAATGACATAAATCACATAAATCCCAGCTCCAACTGGGCTACCTCACTCATCATGTCCTTTTCCCAGGCAGGTTCAAAGGTCAATTTTAAACTGGCAGATTTAACGCCTTGCACCAATTTTAATTTGTTTTCTACTTCTGCCGGTAAACTTTCGGCTACCGGACAATTGGGTGAAGTTAAGGTCATTACCACCGACAAATTATCTTCATCGTCGAGCGTTAATTCATAGATCAAACCCAGTTCCCAGATATCGACAGGAATTTCTGGGTCAAAACAGGTTTTGATCTCGTCAATGATCCGTTGCATTAACTCGGTGTTTTTTGTTATAATTATTGCACTCATGATTGAATTCTTTTTAAAGCCTCTTTTTTCATTTGATTGATCATACTTACCAGACCGTTTGCACGGGTTGGACTTAAGTGTTCTTTTAATCCTATTTTGTCAACAAAAGCCATATCCGCTTTTAAAATATCTTCGGCTTTTTGATTGGATAAAACCCGAATCATCAAAGCCACCATCCCTTTGGTAATAATGGCATCGCTGTCTGCCGTAAAAACAATTTTATCATCCTTTTGTTCAGCGTTTAACCATACCTGACTCTGACAGCCTTTAATAATGCGGTCTTCCGTCTTTAATGCCGGGTCAATTAATGGCAAGGATTTTCCAAGGTCGATCAGGTGTTCGTATTTCGATTCCCAATCATCACCGAAAAATTCAAATTCTTCTATTATCTCGTTTTCTATTTCTTGTATGGTCATTTTACTATTCCTTCACTCTTTTATTTTGGGCGTGTCCCTTCGGGTCGGGCTGTCGCTACTCGCTTTTTTGGCCGATGAAAAATCGGGCCAAAAAGAGCTCAAACAGGCCGCTACATCCCTCACGCGCTTTCTACAACATTACCTTATTTATCTTACTCCAATTATATTTTACATTCTATTATTGTACCCTTGACTCCACTTCGACTTCGCTTAGTGCATCGCGCTCAGGGTACTTATTGTAACATCGTTATGACTTTCTTTAATTTCTCGCTAAAAAAATCAATCTCTTCTTTCGTATTATAAATAGCAAATGATATACGAATGGTTCCAGGCACTCCCAACACCTGCATCAAAGGCTGCGTGCAATGATGTCCGGTTCTTACCGCAATGCCATACTTATCTAATAAGGTACCCACATCAAAGGGATGTTGACCTTTTATATTAAAAGAGATCACTCCGGCTTTATGATTGTTTTCCCCATAAAGAATCACTTGCGGCATTTGTTTCAATAACTTTTGCGCGTATTGAACCAGTTCGTGTTCATGCTCAAAAATAGTTTGCATTCCTATTTCATCCACAAAATTGACTGCTTCGGCAAATCCAATTACATCGGCAATGTTAGGAGTACCGGGCTCAAAACGTAAAGCACCTTCCACATATTCTGTTTTTTCGAAAGTCACCGTTTTAATGGTGCCGCCTCCCGAACGCGCCAGTGGCAATTCGTTTAGCCAACGATCTGACAAATATAAAATGCCGGTACCGGTTGGACCATACATTTTGTGTGCTCCGCAAACATAAAAATCGACATTTAATTTTTGAAGATCCACTGCCATATGCGGAACGGCCTGAGCCCCATCTACTAATAGTGGAATGGCATTTTTTAAAGCAATGGATTTAATTTTTTCAAGATCGGTGATAAGTCCGAGTGTATTCGAAACCTGTGTAATGGCAATCAGTTTTGTTTTAGCCGAAACCAATTTCTCTATCGCACCGTAATCTAAACTCTGATCTGCCTTTAGTGGAATTACTTTTAATGTCCCGCCATTCGCCTGTGCCCATAATTGCCAAGGCAGAATATTTGAATGGTGTTCGTAAGTGGATAAAATAATTTCATCCCCTTTTTGTAAATACTGTTTTGCCAAACCTTCAGCCACCATGTTAATGCCGTCTGTAGTTCCAGCGGTAAAAATAAGTTGTTGTTCATTGGCCACATTAAAATGCTTGGCAATGATACGGCGGGCTTCTTCAAACTGATCGGTGGCCTTTCTGCTTAATGTATGCACCCCACGGTGGATGTTTGAATTGCTTGTTCTATAAAAATCCGAAATGCGATCAATTACCTTTAATGGTTTTTGTGTGGTGGCTCCATTGTCAAAATAGATCAAATCATTGCCATTTACTTTTTGTTGAAGTATGGGAAATTGCTCACGTATTTTTTTCGGATCTATCACTTAAATTTCGTTTTCAAATAAGCTTGTTATTTTTTCTCTTAAGCTGTCTACTTCAATTTTATTGATCACTTCCTGAGCAAAAGAACTCAGTAACAATTTACGGGCGCTGTCTTTTCCAATGCCACGTGCATTTAAGTAAAACATCGCACTTTCATCTATTTTACCGGTAGAGGTTCCATGCGAACATTTTACATCATCGGCATATATCTCTAATTGTGGTTTGGTATTGATGGTGGCATCATCACTCAACAAAATATTTTTACTGCTTTGATAGGCATTGGTTTTTTGCGCATCTTTTCTCACAAAGATCTTCCCATTAAACACACCGGTGCTTTTATCATTAATCACACCTTTATAAAGTTCTCTGCTTTCACAATGAGGCACCTGATGATCCATTAAAGTGTGGTTGTCGACCAACTGAGTTCCTTTAGAAGAAAACAATCCGTTGAGATGAGCTTCAGCATGTTGTCCGCCAATAATAACGTTGTGATTATTTCTTACTAATTGTCCACTTAAAGTGATCGTTGTATTATCGTAATGTCCATTGCCTTCCAATTTCACTGCATTGGTATTGACTGAATAACCTTGCGATCCTTCGTTTTGAAATAAATAAGACTTTAGTTTGGCATTTTGCGCCACACATTTTTCACTCAAATAATTTGTAAACACTTTTCCTGTTCCAATAATCACCTGTTGTTCAATAATGGATGCTTCTGAATTTTCTTCTAACTCAATGAGATTGCGTGTATTCACCATGGCTTCTGACTCTGATGAAGAGATGTACAAGATATGAATAGGAATTTGCAAGACTTCGTTCTTCGCGATCTTCAAATGAAAACCATCTGAACAAAAAGCGGTGTTCATCGCGATAAACGCATCAGAGTCTACATCCGCCAGCGAACCAATTAATTTTTTACCTTGAGCATCTAAGTTTGACAGTTTATTCAGGTGCAGGCCTTTTAAAATGGTTTTATCACTTAAAGATTCAGAAAAAGTACCATTCACAACGACTAAAGTGATGGTATCTTCTAATTTGTATGCGTTAATATCTGAAACACCAACAAATTTTTGTTCCACATTTTTAAATTCCTTTTTAAAAATGGCATCCATATTACAATATTTGTAATCTTCGGTCTTGCTGTTTGGTATGCCGGTATTCTCTAAATACATCAAAGCTTTGGTTAAGGTGGAATCATTCATGAATCCAACCTTTGCGGCGCTTGCCGAAATCTTTTCGATGATGTTTTGAGCGGTATGTGATTTTTCTGCGATCATTTTTCTGCTTTGTTCTGCTTTAATAAGACACTAATTTCAAGAATTAGGACTAATTTATTTATTGCTATTTGTTAGACACTATCCCGATAGTTATCGGAAGCACGAGTTGCTCTACTTCTCCGATCCTTTCTCTTACTCTCATTCGTGCTAATTCGTGTAATTCGTGTCTTTATTCTTGACTCTTGGTTCTTGATTCTTTCAACTAAACAGATTCCTTCTCAAACTGCTTCTTGATCTCATCATAGCCCTTTGCTTCTAATTCAAGCGCCAATTCCTTGCCACCGGATTTTACTATTCTTCCTTTGTATAAGATATGTACAAAATCAGGGACGATGTAATCTAATAATCTTTGATAGTGCGTGATCACGATGAAAGCCCGTTTTTCGTTCTTCAACATATTCACCCCGTTGGCAACAATTTTTAAGGCGTCAATGTCCAGTCCGCTATCTGTTTCATCAAGTATAGCTAAGCTTGGCTCGAGCATGGCCATTTGAAAGATCTCGTTGCGTTTTTTTTCACCACCGCTAAATCCTTCGTTCACACTGCGATTGGCTAACTTACCATCTAACTCCACTAATTTTTGCTTTTCTTTAACAAGTGCTAAAAAGTCTTTGGCCGGCATGGCTTCTTGTCCTTTATAAGCGCGGATCTCATTGATCGCTGTTTTTAAAAAATTAATGTTACTGACACCCGGAATTTCTACCGGATACTGAAAGGCCAGAAACAATCCTTCACGGGCGCGGTCTTCAGCCGGCATGTCCAACAGATCTTTTCCGTGGAAAATGACCTCTCCTTCTGTAACTTCGTATTCCTCTTTTCCGGCCAACACACTTGATAAGGTTGATTTCCCGGAACCGTTTGGTCCCATGATAGCATGTACTTCTCCGGCTTTTACTTCCAGATTAATTCCTCTTAAAATTTCTTTTCCATCAACAGAGGCATGGAGATTTTTGATTGTGATCATTTGAATTGTATTTATTGAACTATTATTAATTTATTTTATAATTATGATTGTATACTTGCACCGAAAACTGATTGACGAGAAAAGCCTTTTCTTCAACGTTCCAAAGAAAAACAGTCAGATCATCGTTCGGTTCAAATTGACCCGCTACATTTGCCGAATAGCTATATTCTTTATAAGAACAGCATTCGAGAGACGGCGCCTCATTGAGTCTTATTTGTAAATAAGATTTCGTGTGTTGTAAGTTGTGATCTTGATGTACGATGCAGATCATGGCTTCCTTACTTGAATTAAGTGCTAGTTCTTTTCGATTGACTTTTATCTGCAAATTAATTCGATTGGATGTAAAACCGATGCTGTCGAAATAAATGGTCGGACCATACGAAAATCCATCAAAATTAAAATCGGATTTAAACTCTAGGTTTTTAGAAAGTATCACTTTCACCGGGTCTTTGGAATAAGGTACTAATTCGTGACTTCCACCTAAACACATTTGATACTCCGGTGCCGTTTTTAAAAAAGTGTATTTCCATTGATCAAAGTTCATCCCTGCTCGCAGAATGATACTGCGATTAAGTTGATAGGTATAAACCAAATTCACATAGACCAAAAGTGCCGTAGCTGCTAAAAGAGCGTTGTAGACAACTGTTTTCGCGGCGAGTTGAGCAAAGAGTTTTGCACCAAAAAAAGCGAATAGTGCATAATAATCCACCAACACACGAATCCCTAATCCATCAAAATAAGTATAGGCCCAATAGGAAGCAAAAAAATAAATTAAAACAGCTAAGAAAAGAAGGGCACTGTAAAATGAAAATTTATTTTGTTTGTAAATGACCGGTAATCCCAATAAAAATAAAAAACACAGAGGCGTATAAATGAAAAAGCCTCCATCAAATCCAAATAACATTTTTAAGATCTGTGGATTGAGCCAATAAAAACCATCGGCCTTATATGTATTATGAAAGAAGGCCTTACTTTGAATGAACCAAACCACACTTTGAGTAAAAACAATAAGCAGCGTGGCGAATAACGATAGATAAAATACCTTATTCCGAAAGAGGGCTTTAAAAAAAGATCTGCATTCCTCAAGCGATCTAAACCAAATAAAAACCGATAATAAAATAAATACGTTGTTTGGTCTAACCAGAAGTATCAATCCAAAAATTAAAAACGAATAAAGGAGATTCTTGTTTTTACCCTCCAATACAAAAGCAGCACTGTGATACAAAAAAACAGCAATGAGACTGAATGAGTATACGTGCGACATGCCTGCTTCTGACAAGGTGTAATTTAATAGATTGGTTCCAAAAAAAACCAAGATCAGTAATAAGGCAGAAGTGGCGTCAGAAATATGCTGAAGGCGCAATAACTTTTTTAAATAAATGAGTCCGATAGCTGCATAAACTAAAGCTGCCAAAGAAGTGGCAATTTGAAAAGGCAGACTGTAACCGTCAATTGGAAAATTAAGAAGCGCCGAAAATAAAACACCGAATACAAAAAAAGGCAATAATAAAACGGAAACACCAATGGGGTGAACATTAATGGTTCCTGTTTCGGTCTTTAATAAAAACACATCGTTTCCACTTTGATCTGCCAGATCATGTGTGATAAAGGTTGACACTAAACCAGAATAATAATCCTTGGCATCACCTCCCATAAAATTCAATTTAAAGTCGGCGTGTTTCCAAACAAAAAACCAGCTTAAGCCAACGGCGATCACTACACTTGCAAAAATGGCATAATTACTCAATCTATATGTAGTGATGTTCTCTGACATGTAAGGATTTAACCAACCGAACCTTCTAAACTAATGGCTAATAATTTTTGTGCCTCTACAGCGAATTCCATTGGTAATTTATTCAAGACTTCTTTGCAATAGCCATTCACGATCAATGCGATGGCTTTTTCCATATCGATACCACGTTGTTTACAATAAAATAATTGGTCTTCACCAATTTTACTGGTAGTGGCTTCGTGTTCAACGGTTGCAGTTTTATCTTTTATTTCGATGTATGGAAAAGTATGTGCACCACATTTATCACCCATCAATAAACTATCGCATTGAGAAAAATTACGGGCATTGGTTGCTCCTTTGCGTACCTGAACTAAACCACGGTAACTATTGTTGCTGAAGCCGGCGCTGATTCCCTTGGAGATAATTGTGCTTCGGGTATTTTTTCCAATGTGTATCATCTTTGTTCCGGTATCTGCTTCCTGTTTGTTATTGGTGACAGCAACCGAATAAAATTCTCCCACCGAATTATTTCCTTTTAAAATAACCGAAGGATATTTCCAGGTGATGGCAGAACCTGTTTCTACTTGTGTCCAGCTAATTTTAGAATTCTCTTCTAAACAAATACCGCGCTTGGTCACAAAATTAAAAATACCGCCTTTTCCGTCCTTATCACCGGGATACCAGTTTTGAACGGTACTGTATTTTACTTCTGCATCTTTGTGTGCAATAATTTCAACAATGGCTGCGTGTAATTGATTCTCATCACGCACCGGTGCTGTGCAACCTTCAAGGTATGATACATACGAAGCCTCATCGGCCACAATTAAGGTTCGTTCAAACTGACCGGTACCTTTGGCGTTTATTCTGAAATAGGTTGACAATTCCATTGGACAACGTACGCCTTTTGGAATGTAGCAGAATGAACCGTCGCTAAATACGGCCGAGTTTAATGCGGCGTAATAGTTATCTGTATAAGGCACCACCATGCCCATGTACTTTTTAATGAGATCGGGAAATTCCTGAACCGCTTCGCTGAAGGAACAAAAAATAATTCCTTTTTCTGAAAGTGTTTCGCGAAAGGTTGTTTTAACGGAAACACTGTCAAACACGGCGTCCACGGCAATGTTCGATTCTACGCCGCTTAATCGTTTTTGTTCTTCTAAAGAGATGCCCAGTTTTTCGAAGGTTTTTAATAGTTCGGGATCAACCTCATCTAAACTTTTTAGTTGCGGCGTTTGTTTTGGAGCCGAGTAATAAATAATATCGTTAAAGTCAATTTTAGGATAACTTAAATGCGCCCAATTATTTGGCTCTTTTAATGTCAACCAATGACGGTAAGCCTTTAAGCGAAATTCGAGCATCCATTCCGGCTCGTTTTTCTTTTTACTTAATGCGCGCACCACGTCTTCATTTAAACCAGGTGCAAAGGTGTCGGTTTCTACATCGGTGGTAAAACCGTATTTGTATTCGCTGTTGATGTGTTCTTCGAGAACTTCGTTTTGTTCGGCCATTCCGTTATTAGTTTACGCAGATTTCACAGATTTCACAGATTTATTAAAATCTGCAGAATTGGAACTGCTTATATTAGTTGACAAAAATTTCGCAGATCAGAAAGTAGCAATCTGTGTAATCTGCGCAATCAGCGTCTTTTTATTACAGCTGTTAAACTGAGAAGCTTTCCCCGCAGCCACAGGTGCGAGAAGCATTCGGGTTATTAAATACAAATCCTTTTCCGTTCAGTCCACCGGTATACTCTAATTCGGTTCCTACCAGGTATAAAAAACTTTTACGATCTACCACGATCTTAATTCCTTTGTCTTCAAACATCTGATCGCCGTCTTTTAATTGATGATCAAATTCCAATTTGTAAGAAAGACCCGAGCAGCCACCACCATCTACCCCAACTCTGATAAAAGTGCCTTCAGGATGCTTTTCTTTTTGAATTAAATCAATTGCATGATTTTTGGCGTTTTCACTCACTGTAATCATAACTATCTGTTTTTAAATGAATTATAAAATAACACTAATTAGACTAAATCTAATTAGAGAACAAAAATACCATAAATACGGTATATAGGCAAATAAAATAAGGGGATTTTGGCTTATTTAGGAAAGTTCTGCTTTTGCACATAATTTAAGTTTCAAGATTGGATGTGAAACTAAAAGATCCTTCTCCCGAAAGCAATCTCAGAGATTATTAGTGTTAATTCGTGTAATTAGTGTCTAGTAAATGGAAACTAAAACTCACTCTTCAAGTGAAACTGAATATCGGGGAATTTTTCTTGAGCCATTTGCAATAACCAGGGACTTTCTGCTAAAAATACCGGACGGTCTTCCTTATCAAAGGCAATGTGTGCGTTACGGTCCTGCATAAAGGCCTCCAGTTTTTTCTTATCGTTGCTGCTTATCCAAAGAGCTTTGTATAAATTAATTTGATCAAAACTGGCGCTGGCATTGTACTCTGCTTTTAAACGGTGTTGAATTACTTCAAACTGAAGAGCTCCAACGGTACCTATGACCTTGCGTCCGTCTACTTTTTTAGTGAACAACTGTGCTACTCCCTCATCGGTTAACTGCTCCAGACCTTTTTGCAATTGTTTGGTTTTCATCGGATCCATATTGGTGACATAGCGGAATAACTCCGGAGAAAAACTTGGAATACCTTTAAATTGAAAACTTGCCCCTTCAGTCAATGAATCACCGATCTTAAAATTACCGGCATCGTATAAACCAATCACATCGCCTGGAAAAGCCTCATCAATCACCGATTTTTGTTGGGCCATAAAGGCGGTTGGATTGGAAAAACGCAATTGTTTTTTTTCACGCACATTGTAATAATATTTATTCCGCTCGAACTTACCGGAGCATATCCTTAAAAAAGCAATGCGGTCGCGGTGTTTAGGATCTAAGTTAGCATGGATCTTAAAAATAAATCCTGAAAATTTTGCGTCATCAGGTTTTACAATGCCTGCATCGGTATCGCGTTCTTTTGGATAAGGCGCAATTTCCACAAAACAATCAAGCAATTCATGGATACCAAAATTATTCACGGCAGAGCCGAAAAACACCGGAGAGATCTGACCATCGAGGTATTTATTTACATCCAATTGATCGTAAACACCATCAATAAGATCCACATCTGCCCGCAAATGCTCGGCAAAATCGGCTCCTACGCGTTTTTCAATCTGAGGATCATTGATGTCTTTAATGGTGAGCACTTCTTCCACAGTAGTTTTACTGTCACCCTGAAATAAGTTTAATGAACTCTCCGTTAAATTATACACGCCTTTAAACGACTTACCAATGCCTATTGGCCAGGTCATGGGACGCACTTTAATTTTTAGTTCTTTTTCAATTTCATCTAACAGATCAAATGGATTTTGTCCTTCGCGGTCCATTTTATTAATGAACACAATCACTGGGGTGTTACGCATGCGACACACTTCTAATAATTTTCGTGTTTGAGGCTCAACACCTTTTACACAATCAATCACCATAATAACGCTGTCAACCGCGCTCAGCGTGCGATAGGTATCTTCAGCAAAATCTTCGTGACCGGGAGTATCTAAAATATTTACCTTATAATTTTTGTAATCAAAGGCCATGACGGAAGTTGAAACGGAGATCCCACGTTGTTTCTCTATTTCCATAAAATCGGAAGTCGTTGACTTTTTAATTTTATTGGATTTTACGGCACCGGCGGTTTGAATAGCCCCTCCAAACAAAAGCAACTTTTCAGTCAAGGTCGTTTTCCCGGCATCGGGATGGGCAATAATAGCAAAAGTACGGCGGCGTTTTATTTCTTCGGTAAATGTCATTTCAAAAATTAATGGGCGCAAAGATAGGTATTTTTAGGCTGGTTATGGGGAATTCTGAATGTGATTTAAAAGGCATTATATTTAAAAATTAATTCCAAAAATATCAGCTAAAAAGAGAAAAGACGCGGATTTCACGGATTTCACAGATCTAAATAAAAAATAGATTTCACGGATGTATTTTTTTGCTACGCAAAAAAAGACGGACAAAAATTAAAAGCCATTTGCGACAATAAATTTAAAATAACACCACAAATTAGATGCGTTCAAGTTAAAGGGTACAACTATTTGGGAGAAAAAATCAGTGAAATTTGCGAAATCTGCGTCAGAAAAACGGAAATTTCGGTCGATTTTTAGTCCGAAAACGGTTAATAAGATTGTACTTAACTTTTTTTGTACTGCATTTTGAAGGCTTGATTTAAATTTTATATTTGTTTCACAAGCACATTTTTAAAGTCAAATTCAGTTTTGATTGGCAAAATGCGTATTTGCAGAATAATTAAACAAAATTATCGCATGAAAATTTTTTACAGTTTTATTTTTATTACCCTGTCATTGCTCATACAGGCTCAAACAAAGCCGGCTACCTACAAGGATTATTTCCTGGAAGGATCGTATCAGTTAATTGAAGGGGGCGACATGGATAAAGCCCAGAGTAATTTTGAGTTGGCGTATCAATTAGACTCCACTTCTGCCAACATCAATTACATGCTGGGAATTTGCTACCTGGCCAATCCACTTTTAAAGACCAAGGCTGAGCGTTATTTAGAAATTGCCGTCAAAAACATCTCCAACAAATATAAAACCGACGATGCCTCTGAGCGTTCTGCACCGCCATTGGCCATTTTTTATTATGGCGAAGCCTTGCATGTGAATTACAAATTTGATGAAGCCAATGCACAATACGCGGAGTTCAAAAAAACCGTCGATCCAAAAGATCTGGAGTACGTTAAAATGGTTGAAAAAGAAGTGAACACCACTAAAGTGGCCAAAGAAATTGCCGCTCAACCCTTGAACGTATCTGTTACCAATTTAGGTGACAGTATTAATAGTCCTTTCCCTGAATACAGCGCCGTTCTTAGCGCGGATGAGCGTATGATCATTTTTACCACCCGACGACCAAATACCACGGGCGGACAGAAAACTTCTGATGACAAATATTTTGAAGATCTGGTTGTAGCTTATAAAGATGATAATGGCGTTTGGAGTAGACCTTTTCCATTAAGTCAGAATGTAAACACCTATGGACACGAAGCCACCATTAACTTAACGCCCGATGGACAGACACTCATCGTTTACAGGAATGATGCCAGTGAAAAAAATCCGGAAGAAGGAAATGGAAATATTTATTACACCACCTTCGACGGAAAGGATTGGAGTCCGCTACAGGAATTTGGTTCGGATGTGAACACACCTTTCATGGAAACCCACGCCTGTTTGAGTGCTGATGGCAATGTGTTATTTTTCTCTTCAGAAAGACCCGGAGGATTTGGAGGTAAAGACATTTACCGTTGTATTAAATTACCGAACATGAAGTGGAGTAAGGCCTTAAACATGGGTCCGCTCATTAATACTGAATACGATGAAGACGGCGGATTTATTCATCCCGATGGACAAACCTTTTTCTTCGCATCTAATGGTCCAAAATCCATGGGCGGTTATGACATCATGTTTGCTACCTTAAACGAAGACAATAAATTTTCGGATGTGATGAACATTGGATATCCCATTAACACCACAGAAGACGATATTTTTTATGTGACCTCACCGGATGGTAAGCGGGGTTATTTTTCTTCAGCTAAACAAGGCGGTTATGGCGACAATGATATTTATCGGATCGATCTGGCAGAAAGTAAAGAAACCTTTCTTGCTTTGTTCCGTGGTCAGCTTATTCCCGCTGAAGGAGAAACACTTCCTGATAACATTGTGATCATAGTAACCGATAAAACAACGAATGAAATTATTGGTACCTACCGACCAAAACTAGTGAACGGAACTTTTTCAACCATACTTCCTCCAGGCAGAGAATATAATTTTTCATATCAAACAGATAATAATGAAGAGTTCTATAATGAAGATGTATTTGTGAGTAGTGATCTATCGTATCAGGAAATTAAGCGGGAAGTTAGTTTAGAACCGGTACGCTTGGTAGGAAAAATTAAGGTAAATGCCAAGGCCATCACATTAAATGCAATTGTGTTGAAAGATAGTCGCAGTAAGTTAGCTTTGGGCGGCGCAAAACTCACCTTAGAAGAACAAGGCGGAGCTACCCAATTGTTTAATGCTGATACAACAGGTAAGTATAACGGCATCGTTTTACAAGCAGAGAAAAAATACAACTTGTATGCTGAATTTGAAGGTGTCAAATCGGCTTCAGTTGAAATCACTACAATGGGGGCCAAGTCTGCCAGAGTGATCAATCAGGTGGTATATTTAAACGGAACAGCCGAAAAATTCACTTCCGAAGAATTACAATTGGTGGTTGTGGTGAAACATCCTAAAACCAAAAAACCGGTGCCAGTAGCAGGAATTACCTTAACCGATGAAGATGGAGAAAAACAAGAACTTAGAACCGATGCCAAGGGAATTGCGAAAGGAATACAATTGAGTCCAAAAACAAAATACCTGGTTGTAGCCTATAAAGATGGTTCTGTATCAGAAGTAGAGACATTCACAACCGGCCCTATATCTATTAGTAAAACATACACAGAAACTTTGTATGTAGAATATACTGACAGTGCAGAAATAGCAGCAGCCAAAGCAGCAGCGGCGGCGGCAGCAGCAGCAGGCGCAGTGCCAACAAAAACGGCTGTTTCACACACCTCTGAAACTGTAAAAGTATTGCCGGCTACCGATTATGAATTTTACTACAAATATGGTCGTAAGGTGATCAATGAAAATGATCAAACCTGGATCAATTTTATTGAGAATGTGGTTGAATTAAGTAAAAAACGTGAAGTCGTTACCATTACGATCAAATCGAGTGCCTCACGCGTACCGACCAGAGCCAAAGGCGGCAACTTACAATTAGCAAAAATAAGGGCGAGCAATTTAGAAAAACTCATCCTGTCTTCGCTCAAAGAAAAAGGTGTATTGAAAAAACAAGTCAAATTTGTAAAAACATCCATTGTGGGTGGACAAAAATACCGTGGAGATTACAAAGCAGGACGTAAAAAATACGAGAAACACCAATATGTGAAAGCGAGAGCTAAGTAGTGTGAAGACCACTAAGACACTGAGGGCACTTAGAGACACTAAGAGAGGCAGTTGCAGTGGGCAGTGAGCAGGAGGCAGTTGACAGTTAGAAGACCACTAAGACACTGAGGGCACTTAGAGACACTAAGAGAGGCAGTAAGCAGGAGGCAGTGAGCAGGAGGCAGTTGGCAGTTAGAAGACCACTAAGACACTGAGGGCACTTAGAGACACTAAGAGAGGCAGTTGCAGTGGGCAGTAGGCAGTTTACATACTTTAATAGGAGTTTAAAGATATAAACAGGCTATTTAGTACAATTCGTGTAATTAGTGTCATTAAGTAAGTTAGATTTTTCAAGTTTCAACATATTGTACCGAGTCCTAACCGGTTTTAAACTAAATAAGGAAAAACCTGTCAGGACTCGGGGCAATTTTTCTTAAATTCGCGCATGGAGAATGCAGAATGGTATGTTGATTGGTTTAATTCCCCCTACTATCATTTACTTTATAATAACCGAAACGAAACAGAGGCTACTTTTTTCATTAACAACCTCTGTGACAATTTAAAAATTCGCAACGCGTCCAATATCTGGGACCTGGCTTGCGGCAAAGGACGTCATGCTATTGCGCTCAACGCCAAAAAGCTCAGGGTGATCGGCACCGATCTTTCTGTCAATAGTATTACCGAAGCCACCAGATCAAGTAACGCTGATCTTGAATTTTTTGTACACGATATGCGTCAGCCTTTTAAGATCGATTTTTTTGATGCCGTGTTTAATTTATTTACCAGCATAGGTTATTTTAAAGATCCAAATGACAACTTTTTAGTTTTTGAAAATGTGGCCCTTTCACTTAAAAAAGGAAGTGTGTTTGTGGTTGACTTTTTTAATGCACAAAAGGTCATCGATTCCTTTAAAACAGATTACACAGAGCAAAGAGGCGACATAACCTTTGAGATCAAAAAGAAAATTGAGAACAATGCCATCATCAAACACATAGAATTTAGTGACGGTGTAAAAAATTATTATTTTGAAGAAATGGTTTCACTCTTAAAACAAAACGATTTTGAAGCCTTTGCAAAAAAGGCCGGTTTAACTTTACTAAGTACCTTTGGCAATTATCATTTTGAACCCTTTAACGAAAAAACATCCGATCGATTAATTTTAGTATTTAAAAAATAATTTTTTTGTGAATCCACTTTTAGCCATAGTTTGTCTAGTTGCCCCTATTTTAACGGCGGGTGCCATTGCGTTTAACATCTCCATTGTTCAAACACGTTTACGACTCATATTGGCTTTCAGTGCAGCTTATCTTTTTGCGATTTCCATCATGCACATGCTTCCCGAAGCCTTTGAAAATGGTGAAACCAAATTGGTGGGTTTATTTATTGTGTTGGGATTTTCTTTACAATTACTCATTGATACGTTTAGCACCGGTATTGAACACGGACATGTACACTTACACAGCAAAGCCTGTAAGACACATTTACCTTACGGCATCATTGTTGGTTTGCTCCTGCATTCCTTTTTAGAAGGACTGCCTATTTACGATCCCAACTCACCCGAAAACGAATTCATCAATTATCAACTTATTTTAGGCTTGGCCATTCACAATTTGCCCATCACCATTGCCTTTGTTTCTCTGTTAAAAGAACACGATGGCAAAGGCAAAAACTGGTTGCTCCTTTTGTTGTTCGCCATAATGACTCCATTGGGTTACCTGAGCAGTTATGCCCTGCAGTCTTTTGGTCTGCAAAATTACGAAGTGTATTCGCAGGCCGCTTTTGCTTTAGTGATAGGCATTTTTCTACACATCTCAACGGCCATTTTATTTGAAACCAGCGACCATCACCGTTATAACCTGGCAAAAGTGGCGGTTATGGCTGTTGGAATCGTTTTAGCGTATTTTATCAGTTAATGCAAAAGCCTACTTTATTTGTAGATGTCATTGTTCCTCTTGGTGTGCCCAATAAATACACCTACCGGGTGCCTGTGGAATGGAATGAGGATGTGGCAATAGGTAAACGGGTATTGATCCAATTCGGGAAAACAAAAATATACACCGGCATCATCTATAAAATTCATGAAACGGCACCAAAATCCTATGAAGCCAAATACCTGGAAGGAATCCTGGATGAAAAACCCATTGTTACCGACATTCAATTAAAATTCTGGGACTGGATCTCCTTTTATTACTGCGCCAATCCCGGAGACGTTATGAATGCCGCTTTACCATCGGGATTAAAATTAAGTTCAACTTCACACATTCAGTTAAATGCTGAATTTAATTTTGAAGAGAGTGACCATCACTATTTTACAGACAGAGAGCACCTCGTTATTGAAGCGCTGCATGCCACACCCAATCTGAGTTTTGAGAATGTGGCAGAAATTCTAAACATTAAATCAGCACAGGCCATCATCCATAAATTATTGTTAAAGAATGCCATTGAAGTGTATGAAGATGTGAAGGATAAGTATAAACCTAAACTACAATCCTACATCCGTTTAGACGAAGCATATTCCGACGAAAAAAAATTACAAGATACTTTAGACCAATTAGAAAAAAAGGCCTTTAAACAAGCGGAAGCTTTGTTGCTTTTTTTACATCTTCAAAAAACGCAGACAGAATCCCTACAAGGTTGGATCAAAAAAGCAGAATTGCTAAAAAAGTCTGACAATGCCGCTATTTCAGCCCTGGTGAAAAAAGGTATTTTTTTAGAAGAAGCCTTTGAAGTAGGCAGATTACATTTCGAAAAAAGTGTGACCAAGATAAAAGCCTTGAGTGAAGCTCAACAAAAAGCGTACGATGAAGCCAAAGCGAGTTTTGAAAAAAATAAACCGGTTTTATTACATGGAGTTACCGGAAGCGGTAAGACAGAAATTTACATTCAGTTAGTCAAAGATACATTAGCTCAAAATAAAACCGTGCTTTTTTTAATTCCGGAAATTGCTTTAACAACGCAGCTTATTAGTCGTTTGCGTGCGGTGTTTGGAGAGATCGTTGGCGTGTATCATTCGCGTTTTTCTGAGAATGAGCGGGTGGAGATTTGGAATAATGTTCTTGGAGGAGATTCTGAAGACAAGAATCTAGAAACAAGAGCAATGATTCAAGGTTCACCAAGTGAATACAAAATAATTTTAGGAGCACGCTCCTGTTTGTTTTTACCGTATCATGATCTGGGATTAATTATTGTGGATGAAGAGCATGATAATTCCTTCAAACAATACGATCCTTCCCCGCGTTATCAGGCGCGCGATGCGGCTTTGTATCTGGCGCATTTGCACGGAGCCAAAGTGTTATTAGGAAGTGCCACACCTTCTATTGAAAGTTTTTACAATGCTTCTCAGGGAAAATATACCTCCGTCTCTTTGCCCACTCAATTTGTTTCCGGCGGAGGAACGCACATTGAGATCTGCGACATTCTTCATTACGAAAAAAGCAATCAGATGAAAGCGAGTCTCACGCCGCCCTTATTTGAGGCCATTGAAAAAGCGCTGCGTAAAAAAGAACAGATCATCCTTTTTCAAAATCGAAGAGGCTTTGCGCCATATACCGAATGTAAACAATGTGGACATGTGCCTCATTGTGTGCAGTGTGATGTGTCCTTGATCTACCATAAACACAAACAAAAATTAGTCTGCCATTATTGTGGTTACACCGTTACCCCTCCTACCACCTGCTCTGCTTGCGGAAGTAATCAATTGCATTACAAAGGCATGGGGACAGAAAAAATTGAAGAAGATATTGAGATCCTTTTTCCAAAGGCAAAAATTGCGCGTATGGATCTGGATAGTACCCGCAGCAAATACGCTTACAAACAATTGATAGACGATTTTGAGAACGGCAACATCGATATTTTAGTTGGTACACAAATGGTGACCAAAGGCTTGGACTTTGATAAAGTGAGTGTGGTAGGTGTTTTGAATGCCGATTCTATTTTAAATTTTCCTGATTTCAGATCCTTTGAAAAAGCCTTTCAATTATTGACTCAGGTAAAAGGACGTGCCGGCAGAAGCTCTGACAAAGGACATGTGTACATTCAAACCACACAGCCGGAACACAAGGTGATTCAATACATCAAACAAAATCAAACGGCCTTATTTTTTGAGGAAACTTTGATGGAACGTAAACAGTACCATTATCCACCCTTTTCGCGTTTGTTTGAATTAACCATCATTTCAAAAGATGTGAATGAGGTCAATCATTTATCCAACGAATTATTTCAATTATTAAAACCTGCTTTTGGTGATCAGTTATTGGGACCGGAATTTCCGATGATCTCAAAAATAAAAAATCAGTTTCACAAACACATTTTGATAAAAACCCCTAAAACACTGGCTGCCGGAAATATCCGTGAACTCATTTTTACTGCTTTAAATACGCTTCAAAATAATTATAAGAACTGGAGGTATAGGGTGTCAATTGATGTGGATCCGGTGTAAAACTAATCCTTTAATGTTTTGTTTTTTAACTCCCCAGAAACAATGCTAAACGGAATATCTTCGAGCTTGTTGTTATTTGAACTTTGTAAAGTGACAAAGTCTAAAAACTCCATCACATCCGGCTTTAATAATACACCGACCATGTGCGGACCACCTGATCTATTGGGCAGGATCACAAAATAGATGTTGGATTTAACATATTGCTACATTGTAAGAAAATATTGCTTATCTTTAATTTACCTAATAGGACAATAAATTATCCATATACGCCGTTTTTTTGTATAAAAATGAGTTGACTTCGAAAAACAGAAACCAGCTTGTAGTCGAATAAAATTATTTTGCAAAACAACATTAATAATTAAAAAAATGAAAAATACATTTTTAATTATCGCTTTCTTAATCTTTAACCAAAACATTATTAAAGCTTGCGATTGTGTAACAATTAGAGGATTTTGTGAAGTAATTAATTATTCAAAAAACAATCCGAATTTTTGTATCGCAAAGGTTAAAATTTTATCCTCCCACTACCATGGTATAAAAGTAAAAGTTTTAAATACCATTTATAATGTGTCCTTAAATGATACAGTCACAATATGGGGGGATAATGGTCTTCTTTGTAGAACACCACTATCTCTTGGAGGAACACAACCATTTAATTTAGGTGACACATTGATTGTAGCCATGGAGCAAACTGATTTATTGGGAAATATCATACCAATAGGGGGGCAAGCCTATGAAGACAATTTAGATTATATGCTTCCGGGCTGTGGAAAATTTTATTTAAAATATTCCAATCAACAGGTGAGTGGTGGATATACAAATTACTATAGCCAAGACACATTGACGTATTCAAATTTTATGACTCAGTTAAACAATTGTTTGACAATGCCGCTAGGCATCAAACCAAACGTTGCAGAAATGAACGAGTGGCTTTTTCCAAATCCGGTAAACGAAATTTTAAATTTTAAACAAAAGAATTTTGATCGTTTATTGATTTACAATTCTGTTGGGCAATTGATTTTAGAAGAGAATATAAAAGGAAAAAGTAACATCTCACTTACACATTTAGCCAAGGGAATTTATTATGTGAAATTATCAAATACAAATAAAACTCCTATTTCAACATTTAAAATCTACAAAGAATAAAACTACACCTTGCAGCTGCTAAACAAAAATCATCTTCCTTAAACAACATTGAATTGTTTTATCTCTCAGAAAACAGTAATTGTTTTTTTAGGCCTTCTTATTAAAGCAAGTTCGAACAAGAAAGCTTCCTTAATTCTTAAGCAATTCTTTTAATTTATTTATCTGATCAGGACTCCCCAACACAAATAATTTTGAATGTGGCACAATGAGTGTCTCTGCGCCGGGATTTACAATGTATTCGCCTTCGGCCGTTTTGTAGCCAATGATATTAGCACCGCTCTTATTTCGCAGCTCTAACTCCTTCAAGGTTTTGTTTTTAAGATTCTCAGTAACCGTGGTTAAAGGAATTTCTTCAAGACTAATATCATCACTGCTTTGCAAAGTAATATAATCTAAAAACTCCATCACGTCGGGCTTTAACAATAAACTCGCCATGTGCGCCCCTCCTACTTTGTCGGGCATGATGACATTATTAGCACCGGCAATTTTTAATTTGGTATCACTACCATCATCGCTGGCACGGGATATAATGGTCAATTTAGGGTTTAAGTGGCGAGCCGTTAACACAATGAATAAATTAGCTGCATCACTTGGTAGAGTAGTAACCAAAGCTTTTGCTTTCATGATACCGGCTTTGATCAACATCTCATCCTGAGAAGCATCTCCTGTTAACACCAGGTCAGAAAATTTATGGGTGATCTGTGTGGTGAGTTCTATTTCCTTTTCTATTACTACAAATCGTTTGTTTTGTTTTTTAAGCACATGTGCCGCTTGTCTCCCATTACGACCATAACCGCAAATGATGACGTGATCTGATAATTTTTCTACTGCTGAGTTCAATCGTTGATTTTTAAAAAATACATTTAACTCCCCGTCCACCACAAACTTAGTAATGTAGGAAACGGCATAAGCAAATGTACCAAAACTCGTGATAATTAAAAACGAAGTAAATATTTTGCCTGCCACCGATAGGGGTTGAACTTCGCCATATCCTACCGTTGCCACGGTGATAACCGTCATGTAAAAGGCATCAAAAAAAGAATAATCGTCAATGATCATATAACCTGCCGTTCCAATCACCAATAAGCTGTTTAAAATAATAACTGGAATAAAAAAGCGATAATAGGCTTTTAGATATTTAAATTGAAAGAGTTTTAAAACGTTCTCCATGATCTGCTTTTCCTCCCTTTTTAGCCTATTCCATCCAAATTCAGAAGTATTTGCGATAAAAATAAGCAATTCTCTACTAATTTTTCTTTAATTGGCATTTACGGGCCCTTAAAGCCGCTGAATATGTCATCAAATGGCCTTAAATCCATATCTTTGCCCTTCACATGAAAACAAAAACACTTCGCAAAAATAAAGTCAATGTGGTCACTTTAGGCTGCAGCAAAAATCTGGTAGATTCTGAGGTTTTAATGGGACAGTTGAAAGCCAATAAATTTGAGGTAGAACATGAAGGAACCGGTGATGACCATCAGATAGTGATCATTAATACCTGTGGATTTGTTGACAATGCTAAACAAGAAAGTATTGACACCATTTTACGTTATGTGGAAGCGAAAAAAGAAGGGGCCGTTGAAAAAGTATATGTGACAGGTTGTTTAAGCGAACGCTATAAAAAAGATCTGGAAAAAGAAATTCCGGAAGTGGATGCTTATTTCGGAACCCGCGATCTTCCTAAAATATTAAAAACCTTAAAAGCAGATTATAAACACGAATTGGTGGGAGAACGTTTATTGACAACGCCTCAACATTATGCTTATTTTAAGATCAGTGAGGGCTGTGATCGTCCTTGTAGTTTTTGTGCGATTCCTCTCATGCGTGGAAAACATATTTCCGTACCCATTGAAGAATTGATCTCTCGCGCTAAAACCCTTGCTTCTAAAGGCACCAGAGAGTTATTGTTGATTGCTCAAGACCTGACCTATTACGGATTAGATATTTATAAAAAACGCGAATTAGCGAAATTATTAGATAAAATATCGGAAGTAGAAGGCATTGACTGGATCCGTTTACATTATGCTTTCCCAAGTGGTTTCCCTATGGAAGTGCTGGATGTGATGAATGCCAGACCAAATGTGACGAAATATCTGGACATGCCTTTGCAACACATTAGTGATAATATGCTCACAAGCATGCGCCGCGGAATTACCAAACAAAAAACCATCGATGTAGTGAATCAGATCCGTGATAAAGTTCCGGGCATTGCCATCAGAACCACGCTCATTGCAGGATATCCCGGTGAAACAGAAAAAGACCACGAAGAAATGTTGCGTTGGGTGGAAGAAACCAAATTTGAACGTTTGGGCATTTTCACTTATTCGCACGAAGAAAATACACATGCGCATTTATTAAAAGATGATGTGTCTGAAAAAATAAAACGCAAACGGGCCGATGCGGTTATGGCTTTGCAGCAAGACATTTCTTATAAATTAAATCAGGAAAAAGTGGGCAAGACCTACA
Organism: Heterotrichella gracilis; assembly: GCA_032358255.1. Taxonomy (NCBI): domain Eukaryota; class Xanthophyceae; order Tribonematales; family Xanthonemataceae; genus Heterotrichella; species Heterotrichella gracilis. The sequence continues at coordinate 805,328 of JAULBX010011099.1, read as the reverse complement.
AAATTTTGGTGGACCGTAAAGAAGGTGAGTTTTTTATTGGTCGCTCAGAGTTTGATAGTCCGGATGTGGACAATGAAGTGCTGGTGAAAGCCGATAATGATACCTACTTAAGAATTGGTGATTTTGCGACGGTGAAGATCTATGAGGCTAGTGATTTTGATTTGTATGGGACTTTGGTTTAAACCGGTTTAAATAGTTCTTAAGCCGGTAATTAATTTCATTTCTTAAAACCATCCGAAAAGTCCAAAATGCTTAATTATTCCTTAACAAGCTTAATTATACCGGACTTGGTTCCATTAAATATTTGCAGAAAGTACATTCCTTTACTCAGTCCTTCGAGATTTATTGTCAATTCCTTTTCTTCGAGGCCTTTCTCTTGTAGAATTGTTTTTCCGAAGAGATCTCTCAAAACAAATTCCTCTATTTTTCCCTCAGCTAATTTTATCGTTACAAAACTTTCGACCGGATTAGGAAATAAATCGTATTTCAAATTAACTTTTTCATCTTCATTGATACCCCACACTTCACAAATAACCGTATTCAATTTTCTGGAAGCACTGGACTCACATCCCACAGAATCACTGCCTAAAACGATATAGGTATTCGTATTTAGTGCCGTAAAAACATAAGAAGAACCTGTGTTTAATAGGGTAGATCCTGAATTTTGAGAAGTCCAACTATAATTCTGAGCACCAAAGGCATTTATAGTATAGGTCATATATCTACATAATAGGGTGCTACTTGGAACAACTGTTATTGTAGGGAGTGGGTTTATGGTCAAGGTTAAACTCGAGGTACTTGTTCCTAAAGAATTTGAACACGATAAATTAACCGTGTGGATACCTACTGAAGTAAAAGTAAAGATTGGATTCGGGTCTAAGGAATTTGTCACGATTGCTCCCGGCGCTTGCCAGATCCAAGTGTCGGGGTTGTTTGAAGAAAGATCCGTGAATTGAATTTGAGTGCCTAAACAATGTGGAACTGCTATAGAAAATGAGGCTATTGGCGAGGCTAAAGCTGTTACACAAGAAGGATCGTTTAAATAAAGTTGGCTAACTTCTGCAGCGGAAATTACTCTGTCGTAGAATCGAACATTATCTATAAGTCCTGCAAACGGAGCAGGATTTACTGCTTCACCCGTTCCTCCGAGGTAAACCTTTTTGTTGGAACCATAAGCTAAATTCATGGCAGAGGTAACACTTTGTTGAAAAACACCATTGAGATAAATGTTTAAGGAAGTGCTATCTGCCGTAAAGGCGACATGATACCAGGAATTCAAAGCGATATTAGAGGTGTAGACAAAATCGACATTACTGCCATTGCATTTTTCTACGACAAAGTTTATACCGCTTCCAAAGTCATTTAAAAATAAAGAATAGGCTGCCATACTAATACCCAAAGAATTTGTAGGAGCCATAAGTACATATCTTTCCGCTCCAAATCCAACCCCAGGTTTTACCCAGGCAGAAAATGAAATGGCTTTTGGTTTTAATAAAATAGAGTTTGGCAATTCAACAAGACTAGCAGTAAATTCATCAAAAGATAAAGCTTTGTTGTTATTGTTAAATCTGTCTGCAGCCGGACTAACGTTGCTTAAAAAACCATTTAAGGAATTAATTGGATCAAAGGCATTGCCATTAAGTGCATAACAGGCGGTTAGATTAGAGTCCAAATTTATTTGAGCTTTCAAACAAATAAAATTCAATACACCAAACAATATAATAATGATTTTCATGATGGGATTTTATATATAAAGATAAACAATTTTACTCTCTCAAATTGATGGTCCTAGGTTATTGTTTGTCTCTTTTATAATTCTTACTTTTGGTGCTTGAAAGGTGCTAATCCTTCAGAAAATACACAGAGTACATTTTAGTTGGAATTAAAGTTAAATACGCATTAAGTTTATTTACAATTGCAGCATTAGTGTTGGCAAAATTATTTATTTTAAAAAATTAAGATCATGGCAAAAGAAGTAAAAAATGTAGAATACGGTTTAGAAAAAATATTTGAAGGCGCGCAAGATTTTTTGCCGCTTTTAGGAACCGATTACGTGGAGTTTTATGTGGGGAATGCCAAACAATCTGCCCACTTTTATAAAACAGCCTTTGGTTTTCAATCCTATGCTTATGCCGGATTAGAGACCGGATTAAAAGACCGCACCTCTTATGTTTTAAAGCAAGATAAAATTCGTATTGTATTAACTACCGCTTTAACCAGTGATTCTCCTATTGGCGAACACGTAAAAAAACATGGTGATGGCGTAAAAGTGATCGCCCTTTGGGTGGAAGATGCGCGCAAGGCCTTTGAAGAAACCGTGAAACGCGGCGCCAAAGTGTATATGGAGCCGGTTGTGGAAAAGGATGAAAACGGAGAAGTAGTACGTGCCGGAATTTACACCTATGGTGAAACTGTACACATGTTTGTGGAGCGCAAAAATTACAAAGGCGAATTTTTACCCGGATTTAAAGCCTGGAAAAGCGATTACAATCCAGCTCCGGTGGGATTAAAATTTATTGATCACATGGTTGGTAATGTGGGTTGGAATCAAATGAATCCAACAGTAAAATGGTATGAAGAAGTGATGGGCTTTGTGAATTTTTTAAGTTTCGACGACAAACAAATCACAACCGAATACTCTGCTTTAATGAGTAAAGTAATGAGTAATGGCAATGGCCGAATTAAATTTCCTATTAACGAACCGGCTGTTGGAAAGAAAAAATCACAAATTGAAGAATACATTGATTTTTACGAAGGTGCCGGCGTGCAGCATTTGGCCTTGGCTACCGATGATATCATTAAAACCGTTGCCGAATTAAAAGCACGCGGTGTAGAATTTTTACCGCCACCACCACAAGCCTATTACGATGAAATTCCAAAACGTTTGGGTGTTCACCGCGATATGATGAAGGAAGACATTAAAGAACTTCAAAAATTATCGATTTTGGTAGATGCCGATGAAGAAGGGTACTTGTTACAGATCTTCACCAAACCGGTAGAAGATCGTCCAACCTTATTTTATGAGATCATTCAACGCATGGGTGCTAAAGGTTTTGGAGCTGGTAACTTTAAAGCTTTGTTTGAATCTATTGAAAGAGAGCAGTCTTTGAGGGGGACGCTCTAACCACTAAGGCACTTAGAACACTTAGGAACACTAAGTATAAAGTAGGCAGGAGCAGGAGGCAGTTGGCAGGAGGCGGGATGCAACGGTCAAAACTTTGGAAAAGTTTTTACCGTTGATTTTCGTTTGAACTTTTCCAAAGTTCTCCCAGAAAGTTTGAGTTGGCAAGAGCAGTAGGCAGAATGCAGTTGTCAAAACTTTGAAAAAGTTTTGACCGATGATTCTCGTTTAACTTTTCCAAAGTTCGTTCTGCAATGGCATTTGCTTAGTGAACCTATGTGCCCTTAGTGCCTATGTGGTTCTACCTCCTTCAAATCATAATACTCCTCCACTTGCTCTAACTTTCCATTTCTTCTAAAAGAAACTTTGGTTTCCACAGAACCTTTGCACCAGGTTTGATGGGCTTCAAAACGCATGTCCATTACATCCTTTTCATTTATTTTTTCAATAAGTCGTTCAATCCTTAGCGTTTTTTTATTCACCCAGATCTGATTCGATTGAAGGTCCCCTACTTTTGCACCAATCACATACACCTCGCCCGACTTCCATTTTTGATGCGAAAGTATGGTAAGATCATAACCGGCATTTTTAATTCGTAACATGACATCTTCCAGACTTCTATAATACATGCCTCCAAGCAATAAGAGTAATGAGTTTGAATCGCTGCGGCTCTTGAACAACTGTCCCTTTTTGTAATTGTATACACTGTCATTTCTAAACACAACAAAATTGCCTTCTGATCTTTCTCCAAAGTCAATTCTGAACTTATCCGGAAACTCTATGGCCTCGTGCCAAACTGATTGACCGCTGACGGTATCGTTCTTATAATGAGTGTTCTTTTGAGAAAAGGTATAAGACTTGCAGGGTCCTTGAAAAAAAGTACTATGCATCTTTTTTAAGATATCAGATCCGTTTTGAGCAGGGATCTGATATCCTATTAAGATAAAAAAGACACCAATTAATTTATTGTTCATGAAACGTGGACTTATTTCTCGGGATTTAAAACAAAGCGCTTAAATTCTTTTTCATTGAAATAATAATTGGCTAAACGTTTAAAATCATCGCTCTTCAATGAATTCACCCATTCTGTATAAACATCCAGATCACTCAGTTTTTCGTTATAGATATCTGCATTTAAGACATAAGACAACCAGAAATTATTTTCTTTCAATTGCACTTCGCGTTCCTTTAATAAGGTCTCTTTTATTTTTCCTAGATTAATATCGCTGCACCCTTTTGTTTTTACCGCCTCTATTTCTTCTTTTGCTGCTGCGATCAGTTTCTCTGTATTCTCAGGGGCACAAGAAAACACACAAATAAATTTGTAGCTGCCTTTTGGAAAATGCTCTGCTTGCGGATAAATACCTACACCATAAACCCCGCCTTTGTCTTCTCTAAGATTTTCACGCAAGGTTATATTCAATAAATTGGATAAAGCCCTGGTTTCAAAACGATTTTTACGCGTGTATTCCATGTCACCATTCCACATCAACTGAACACTCGTGCGTGGTTCATTTCCTTTATTAAATGTTTTGTTGATGTTTCCGGAAGGTGTTTTTACGCCAATGTCCTTAAGTTGTTCTTTTTTCATCGGTGCCGAAATACCACCAATGTATTTTTCAACCAAGGGTTTAATACTTACCAGGTCAAAATTTCCAACAATCGTAAACACAAAATCACCAGGATCTGAATAACGTTCTTTATAGATCTGAAAACTACGCGATAAATTCACTTCGCGCATGCTCGCCTCTGTTTCAGGTTTGGAGCGAACATTGTAACCTGAAAGAATATAACGAATGGAATCATTAAAAACCTGACGTGGATCGGAACTCATATTTTGAATGATGCCGGTTTGTTGTTGCATAAAGGCAACAAAGGCCGAACTGTCTTTGCGCGGAAGTGTGAAATAGGCATAGTTAAGTTGAAAAAGAGTTTCAATATCTTTTTTACTGCTTCGTCCATTTAAATTTTCTGATAAAGGTCCTACACCTGTATTCAAAGAGGCTGTTTTATCTTGCAGATATTTTTCCATTGATGTGGCATCAAAATCTCCAAAGCCCATCTGTTCCTGAATGGCATTGCTGTAATCAGCTGAACGAAATTCTTTATCTGAATACAGATTGGTACCTCCCCAACTATGCGCAGTGAATAAAATTTCATCATCCTTAAAATTAGTTGGTTTTAAAAGAACTCGTGCCCCGTTGCCTAATACCCATTCCGTCACGCCATAACCTCTATCGCTTGTTTTAGTTACTTTTTGAGGACTAGGCATTTTGGTGATCAAGGGTGTACTAATTACTTTATCTTCATACTTCCCAATATCTTTATTGTCTTCAGTAGTAAAATAAATACTGCTTACTTCATGTTCAGAAGGAATGGCATTTCCTTCCTTTTCGGCCATCATCATGATGACCATATTATTGACACCTTTTGCTTTGATCCATACTTTAGCCAATTGATTTACTTCTTCAAGACTAATGGTTGGCAACAAGGTTTTTACATACCCATATTCGTTTTGAATGCCCGGCACTGCTTCTCCTTCTAAAAACAGTCGCACATACTCCGACACGATGTTCTTTGATTCCGTTTTATCGCGCTCATTGTATTTTTGTTCAAACTCCGTCAACATTTGTTTTTTCTTACGTTCAAATTCGGTGGCAGTAAATCCGTATTTTTTTACACGCTCATTTTCAGAAACAATTATTTCCAAGGCCTGAAGACCTTTTCCATTTGGAAATAAAGCAAAACTGCTATAGGCATCTTTGGTTCGCACAGATCCACTGTATCCGGCACCTCCATACAAAATAGGCGAATTTGGTTTCTTAGTTAATTCATTTAATCGAGCAGTGATCATGCCATTGAACAGATCGCGTTTTATGTGTTCACGGTAATCATTGTACGTTTTTATTTTTTTTGCTTCATCAAAATACATCACTTCCAACACATTGTATGGCGACTCCTTATCACTCACAATACTCACACGTTGAATGGGTTGATCGGGTACGTTCCACGATTTCACAGGACGTGGATTGTTTACCGACGGAATTTTTGAGAACTGTTCCTTCACCATTTTCTCGGTTGCATCTACATCAATATCCCCAACCACAATAATGGCTTGCAGATCGGGACGATACCAATCTCTGTAAAAATCTCTTAATAAACTTTGTTTACAGGATTTTAAGATCTCCGGTTTACCAATGGGAAAACGATCGGCATAACGTGAATCTTTAAACAACACCGGCCAGTATTTGCGACTCATGCGTTCAAAAGCACCTTGACCTAAACGCCATTCTTCCAATACAACGCCTCTTTCTTTTTCAATCTCTACACTGTCGAAACTTAAATTATGCGCCCAGTCTTCTAAAATTAAGAAGCCTTTTTTATAGATATCTTCTTTATCGGTTGGTATTTGCAACATGTAAACGGTTTCATCAAAACTGGTGTAGGCATTCAGATCGGGACCAAATTTTGTTCCAATACCTTCTAAATAATTCACCAGATCATTCTTTTTGAAATTCTTTGATCCGTTAAATGCCATGTGTTCCACAAAATGCGCGAGGCCTTGCTGGTCATCGTTTTCCATAGTACTTCCTACATTGACGGCTAATCTTAATTCGGCTCGTTTTTCGGGTTTGGCATTGTATTTAATGTAGTACTTCATGCCGTTTGGTAACACACCGCTGCGTGTCTTAGGGTCCAATGGCAATGGATCGTTTGTTTTTAAGGCTGTTTGAGCAAGAATAAGGTTTACAAAGAGTAAACAGCAGATGCTAAAAATAATTTTTTTCATGGCTTGTTTTTTTTAATGGTTGGGAAGAATAAGGAGAAAGGTACAGGATTTTTTGGGAAAATGAAACTCATCCTTTTTTTAAGAGATTAATTAAGATTTTATACAATTATTCCGTTTTCCACCACATATTCCTAACTTCGTAACATGTCTGAAGATTTTCCGGAACATATCAAAAATATTCTTAAAACGTTGCCTGATGGTCCCGGTGTATACCAGTATTACGATGCAGAAAATTTATTATTGTATGTTGGAAAAGCAAAAAATCTAAAAAAACGTGTCACATCTTATTTCACCAAAGAACACGACAGTGGACGATTACGTATAATGGTGCGTAAGATCAACGACATTAAGACCATTAAAGTAAACTCTGAATTAGATGCGCTTTTACTGGAAAACAATCTGATCAAAAGTCTGAAACCCCGCTACAACATTAATTTACGCGATGATAAGACCTATCCCTGGATCATATTAAAAAACGAACGTTTTCCGCGTTTATTTTATACCCGTAAACAAATCAAAGATGGAAGCGAGTATTTTGGTCCATATGCCTCTGTTAAATTAATGCATACCTTATTGGATTTGATTCGTCAGACCTATCCATTAAGAACCTGCACTTATCTTTTAAGTAAAGAAAATATTGACAAAGGAAAATTCAGAGCCTGTTTGGAATTTCACATTGGTCGATGTAAAGCCCCTTGCGTGAACAAACAAGAGGAGGAAGAGTACGATCAAAATATTAAAGAGATCAGGCAGATCATTAAAGGAAACATTGGTGGGGCTCTGCGTGATCTGAAAGAACAGATGCAGACGGCGGCTGAAAAATACGAATTTGAAAAGGCAGAAAGTCTTAAAAATAAAATCGATATTTTAAGTGATTACCAGAGTAAATCTACCATTGTTCATCCTTCTATTACCAATACTGATGTGATCAATATCATTAGCGATGAAAAAAATGCTTATGCGCATTATTTTAAGATCATTGACGGAGCCATTATTCATGCGCAAACCATTGAAATGAAGAAAAAAATGGAAGAAAGTGATGAAGAACTTTTATTGTTCGCCATCATTGAATTCAGAAACCGTTTTCATTCTTCCAGTAAAGAAATTCTGGTGCCTTTTGCCCCTGAGATCCTTCTGCCTGACTGTGACTATGTGATCCCAAAAATTGGCGATAAAAAACAATTGCTCGATCTCTGTTATAAAAATGCCTTGGCCTACAAACAAGAACGCGAAAAACAAATTGCTTTAACGGATCCTGAAAGGCATACCGATCGCATCATGCAGCAAATGATGAAAGACCTGCGCATGAAAGAAGAGCCGCGGAGAATTGAAGGATTTGACAACTCCAACATTCAGGGAGAGTATGCGGTGAGTGCCATGCCGGTGTTTATTGACGGTAAACCCGCCAAAAAAGAATACCGACATTATAATGTCAAAACGGTGCTTGGTCCCGATGACTTTGCCACCATGGAAGAAGTGATCTTGCGAAGATACAGCAGAGTGCTGGAAGAAAATTTACCCATGCCGCAATTGATCGTGATTGATGGAGGCAAAGGACAATTAGGTGCGGCAGTGAACAGTTTACGTAAACTTAAACTCATGGGAAAGGTAGCGGTGATAGGCATTGCCAAACGTTTGGAAGAAATTTATTTTCCCGGTGACCCTTTGCCTTTGTATTTGGATAAACGCAGTGAGACCTTAAAAATTATTCAGCAGATCCGTGATGAGGCGCATCGTTTCGGCATTACCCATCACCGTAACAAACGCAGCAGAGAAACCTTTAAAACAGAATTGAATGAAATAAAGGGCATCTCCGACAAGACTGCCGAAAAATTACTCATAGAATTAAAGAGCGTGAAAAACATTAAAGAAGCGGGGTTTGAAGAATTAGAAAAGGTGATTGGAAGCGCGAAGGCGAAATTGGTTTTGGAGCATTTTAACAGTCAAAATGAAAATCAAAGTGCTGCGAAGGATTTGTAATCCTTCGCAATCAATAAAATATCCGGGATTTAAAATCCTTTGAATTTAAATCATTCCGCAGGATTGCAATTCGATAGCCATCGGAACCTGCAGAGCCGGGGGTTATATTGAAATAACTATTGTTTGTTTAAAAACAGCTCTGTTACTTTATTTTAAATCATTGCATCTTAAACTCATGTACAAAAAATAATTAATCTTAACTTTCTTATTTATTATTCTTTGATAATTGCTCATTTTTTTCTTGAGCACGGATTCACATAATTAGGTGAGTTTTTTGAATAAATTCTGCGATATGGTTTTGGTTGATAACTATACATACAGTAAATATCTGCCATACTTGAATCTGGTTTATGTGTTAGTTCGATTTTATGAATTATTTGCACATTTCTATCATTAAATTTCTTAATTATCCTCTTTTTATTAGGCTCATAGGTTATTGCATCCTTTACTATTTTACCTTTTGATCTTACCACTTTCCCCCTATTCATAACATTCCAACTACCTATGTCAAAAATAACGTTATAAATAAAGAGAGAGCTGTCTATTATTTCAAAATAATACCAGCTAAAATCTTCAGTAGGGTTAAGTAAATTTTGTTTTACGGCATTAAGATAGTCCTCTTGATCAAAAATCCACTGCTTTGTTGCATTAGAATAATGTGGAATACTAATTTCTGCGCAAAGGTTATTTGCGTAAAAAAACGAGTAATTGAAATTATTAATTTTCCTCTTATATTTTCTTGACATTTCTTCATCTAGTGTGTCCCAACTAAAGGTATAGGCCTTTGACACATCAAAAAAATTTGGATCAACAGGATTATTTGCCAGAATAGATGAATACTTACTAAAGTATTTTTTTGGAACAACAACATAACAACCTGTTAACGTAAGAAAAAGAAATATATATATTATAGGTTTAGCTTTTGCCATATTGAGTATAGTTTCGCTGAATTTATCTTGCATTTCATTGCAATTTACGAGAAATAAGGGATTCGAAATACTATTTCGGATCCAATTAATTCTGTAATTAATCCTTATTCGTGCCACGAAGGATATTTAAACCGCTGCGAAGGATTGCATTCCGATTAAAATCGGAGCCTGCGGAGCCGGTTAAACAACTATTAAAAAACCCAATGCGCTAATCAATAACAACAAATTTTTTCGTCAAAATTTCACCTTTAAAATTCCCAATCAAATAATAAATACCTTTTGAAAGATCTGTAACAGAACATTCTTGACTATTAGAATTATTAAGTGATAGTGATCTTACTTCTTGACCTAATTCATTTAGAATTTTGACATTCAATTCAATGGAAGATTTTATATAGAAGTTTCCATTATTGGGATTAGGGTAGAGTTCAAAAAATTCCAATTTGCTAAAATTAGATATGGCGGTACATTCAGAAACTTCTATTGTAATAGATTGCTCCTTTACACATCCGTTAAGGTCTGTGCCGGTAACCGAATAAATGCTTGTAGTAGAAGGTGTCGCAGTGATCGAAGTGCTTGTTGAACCATTACTCCATGAAAAACTCGTTGCGCCTGAAGCATTTATCAAAACAGTTTCACCGATACATAATTTGTTGTTGGAAGTGGATATTAGAATTACTGGTAAGGGATTAACTGTAATATTTGAGACGGCAGTATTGCCATAACAGCCTTGAATATTTGTTCCCGTAATTGAATACGAACTGTTTACATTTGGTGAGACTACTGCTGATCCTCCATTTATAGTGTACGTATTTGCTCCACTTGGAACCAAGGTAAATGATTGTCCGTAACAGATGGCGCCATTATTTACCGTTATTACCGGGACAGTATTTACAACAACTGAAACAATAGCTGGTAATGAAACACATCCTAAAGTGCTTATCCCTGTTACAGTATACGTTGTATTATTACTCGGATTTACAACCGGACTGCCGCTTGAATAGGTGTATGAATTGGCGATGTTTGGTAGGTTCATAACTGGTGTTATAGTGAATGATTGTCCCATACAAATAGTGCCATTACTTACTGCAATTGTTGGTGGCGCCAACACGATAATGCTAGAAATAGCCAAATTAGTTGAGCTACAGCCTGTAAGTGTATTCGTTCCAACAACAGTATAATTTGTATTGTTAACAGGACTCACAACATTGCTTCCACCTGAATAGGTATAAGTGTTTGCACCGCTTGGATTTATTGTAAAACTCCCGCCTGTACACATTGTTCCTGAGTTAACTGTCAGTGTTGGCAATGGATTAACATTCACAATGAAAATAGGAGGCAATGAAGTCGTGCAACCAAAAGAATTTGTTCCGTTGGCTGAGTAGGAAGTTGTCACGGAAGGACTCACAGAAATATTTGACCCATTCATTCCATTGCTCCATGTATAAGTTGAGGCTCCGCTCACTGTTAAACTGGTTAATGAACCATTACAAATTGTATTTGTTCCAACAATAGTTAATGTTGGCAAGGGATTTACTGTAATACTCAGGCTTGTTGTATTAACACAGCTATTAGTGTTTATTCCAAAAACTGAATAAGTAGATGTTAAAGTAGGATTGAGGGAAATGCTGGTAGCATTTGAGCCTGTATTCCATGTATAACTAGATGCTCCACTGACACTCAAACTTGTTGCTGAACCATTACAGATAGTGTTATTACCAGAAATTGTTAACGTTGGAAGTGAATTAACGGTAATGGATCTCGCTGCAGTATTTTGACAACCATTAGACCCTGTTCCAATAACTGTATAAGATGAAGAACTAACGGGACTAAACGGAACATTATTTGTTATGCCTCCTGTCCAGGTATAAGTTACGCCACCGCTACCAAAAAGGGTGGTGGTATTTCCAAAACAAATCACAGGGCTTGTGGCGTTTGCTTGAATATTTGGTAAGGTGTTAACGCTTACGGTTATCGCACTTGTGTTTGTGAAACAAGAATTCGATCCTGAAACAGTATAAGTTAAAGTTGTGCTTGGAGTAAATGTGCTATTATTTATAACGCCATTTGACCAAGTATAAGTATTTGCTCCACTTCCAAACAATGTAACTGAATTGCCGGAACAAACAACATTCGTCGAACTATTAGCAGTGACAATTGGTAAGCCAATAACAGTGATGGTTTTTACAGCAGAGTTCTGACAACCATTGACATCTGTACCGGTAACAGTATAACTTGCTGTTGATCCCGGAGTAAAAGCAACATTATCTGTAACACCACTAGACCATGTGTACGTTAAAGCGCCACCTCCAAATAAAGTACTAGAGTTTCCCAAACAAATGACAGAGTTGGTAGTATTTGCTGTTACCAATGGAAGTGCATTCACACTAATAGTTTTGGAAGCAGAATTTTGGCATCCATTTGCATCAGTTCCTATAACAGCATAGGAAGTAGTGATAGTCGGTGAAAAAGCCACATTGTTTGTAACACCATTTGACCAATTATATGTTTGTGCACCTGATCCATTTAAAATTACTGAATTGCCTGAACAAATAACAGTTGAGCTGGCGTTTGCTGAAACTGTAGGTAGAGAATTTACAATAATGCCGATTGTTGCGGAGGCAATGCCGCAAGCTCCTGTACCGGTAACTGTGTAGGATGAGCTAACACTAGGTGTAAAACTTAGATTGTTAGTAATGCCTCCTGTCCATGTATAGGTTGAAGCGCCGCTACCAGATAAAGTAAGTGGATTTCCGATACAGACAGCAGTACTACTTGCATTTGCATTCACCACCGTTATATTAATCACAGAAACTGTTTTGACTGCAGTATTTTGACAGCCATTTGCATTGGAGCCAATGATAGAATAAGAAGATGTTGATGAAGGAGTAAAACTAATAGAAGACGAATTGGAAGCATTGCTCCAGGTATAACTTGTTGCGCCGCTTGCTGTAAGCGTCACATCGTCTCCAGCACATACTGAACTGGAACCTGCGATGGTAATGGTAGGTGAAGTATTCACAACAACCGCTGTCACTGCAGTGGCTGTGCAACCAACGGCATTCATTCCTGTAACCGTATAATTAGTAGTGATGCTTGGTGTAAAAGCCACTCCATTGGTAACGCCGCCGCTCCAAGTATAGGTATTAGCACCGGCGCCAACTAAAATACAAGATGTTCCTGAACATAAAGTAGGATTGGATGCTATTCCAATAACAGTTAAAGGTGAGGGTTGTTGAATCACAACACTCACACTGGCACTACAGCCATTTGCATCAATGACCGTACAAGAATAAGTACCACTTGATAATCCTGAAACAGATGAAGTGAAAGCTGTATTCGGTGACCAATTGTAAGAGTAAATTCCCGCACCTCCAGATGCAGATAAACTAATTGAACCATTTGATCCGCCATTACAAGAAACAGAATTTTGATTGGTGACTGTAAGATTAAGCTGAGGTGGCTGAGAAATTGTAAAGGTATTTGTATATATGACAGCATTGGCATCCGCTACCCTACACGTATAGGTACCAGCCCCTAAACCGGAAACAGTTGAACTGCTGCCAACAGCAGGGGTCCATGTATAACTATAAGGAGCTTGTCCGCCATAGGCAGAAGCCGTAAGTGCAGCGCTTAATTGTCCGTTGCAAGCCACAGAAGCTGTTTGAATAATATTAACCCCGGCTATTTTTGTAAAAACCACATAACCCGCTCCTGTATTATAAGCGGCCGTATTGCTTTGGCTTGCTCCTGCATTAAAAGAACCACCTCCTCCACCACAGCCGAAATATGCACCGCCTCCACCGCCTGAGTATCCGCCACCACCACCACTGCCAAGCCAACCTGACCAATCTGCACCTCCGCCTCCACCAAATCCACCATCGCCACCAATACCTGCGGTTGAAGTGGCACCGGCACCACCATCACCACCATTTATAAAAGCCATTCCTCCGGTTCCTGGATTTCCGCTTTGTCCATTACCCAATAAACCTCCTCCTCCGGAAGCTACATTAATACTGTAAGTAGGGCTAATTGAACCTCCGCCTCCTGCAGATCCTCCTATACCGGCTGTAATACTTGCATTGGCATTTGCCCCACTCATTCCAGTTGTACTAGTAGTAGCCTGCATATTGGCAATGCCATAAGATAAAGAAGTTATATAGTTGGCTCCACCTCCGCCACCAGCAATAATCAGAGGGTTATTAGAGTTATCAGTGACAAAACTTCCTCCTGAACCTCCGGCTTGCTGCCCAGATAAGCCTATTTGACCAACTAAAATTTTTAAAACCTGGTTAACCGTCAATGTAAAATCACCTTGCATTTTGGCACCTGATCCACCTGGTATAAAGGCATAACTTTGACCTCCTCGCGCGCCATAACATTCAATTCTATAAATACCTCCAGAAGGAACTGTCCAGGATTGGGTTCCTGAATAAGATGTTACAGCACCATTTAAATTCGTGCTCGCATAAGCTGTATTAATTTGGCTTTGAGTAGGACCATAGCGGCCGGTGGCGCCGCATGGGGTAAAGGAGTACGTTTGGCTGAATAAATTTGCTGTTAAAATCATAATTAAAACAACAAAACAATATTGATGAAAAAATTTTAAGAACATGAGTAAATTTTATAAGAGTGAAACAGTGTTTGATAAAATATTTTTTGGGTTCTAGCAATACAAAACTAATATAAATTTCCTTTCATTTGATAGTAGTTTGTCAAAAAATAAACGGTTCGTTCAAATGATTTCAACGTGTTTTTAATCTTGCACCATCAGCAAAATATTTCGAGATTCATAATCACCATTCCTATAAGCATCGAACCCTCTTGAGCAGAACCATCAGAACAGAGGCTAAATATCTTTGAAAAACAGGCTCTAATTTCCTATATTTACCCTGTTGAAGCCAATTCTTGAAATAAAAGACCTTTCTAAAAAATACCGGATAAACAGCAATAAACAGCCGTATCTGAGTTTAAGAGAAAGCCTGTTCTCCTTTTTAAAACCCTCCCTAAAACGAGAGGAATTTTGGGCACTCAAACACATTAGTTTTGATGTGATGCCCGGCGAAACACTGGGTATCATTGGCAAAAACGGCGCAGGTAAATCCACCCTCTTAAAAATACTGAGTAAGATCACCCCTCCTACCAGCGGTAAAATAATTGGTCGCGGTAGAATTGCCAGTCTTTTAGAAGTTGGCACGGGTTTTCATTCCGAGCTAAGTGGTCGCGAAAATGTGTTTATGAACGGCTCAATTCTTGGTATGCGTCGTTCAGAAATTGCGAAAAACTTTGATGCCATTGTTGATTTTGCCGGAGTAGAGCAATTTATTGATACGCCTCTCAAACATTACAGCAGCGGCATGCAGCTTCGACTTGCTTTTGCCGTGGCGGCCTTTTTAGAAAATGAAATTCTGATCATAGATGAAGTATTAGCAGTAGGCGATGCCGAATTTCAAAAAAAATGTTTGGGGAAAATGGAAGATGTGAGTAAGAGCGGAAGAACCGTTTTGTTTGTGAGCCACGATCTTAACTCCCTGAGCAATATTTGTAAAACCGCCATCTTATTAAGTAAAGGCGAGATCATTGAAAGCGGCGAGACCTCGAAAGTGGTTTCAAAATACCTGCATGCCAATGACCTCAACACAAGCTGGAAACAAACAGAAGCCATATCAAGTCCCGTTTATTTCAGTTCATTGCAAATTGAGGTAAAAGGACAACAACCTGAACTTGCTTTACACATCAAATTTACCTTACATAAAAACGCTGCCTTTAAACCTTCTTTTGTGGCCTTTAATATTTCCAATCAAATGGGACAAATGATTGGACAGGCAATCCCCGTAAACAAAGCATTCATAGAGATGCCGGATAGATCTTCCGAAGAATTTCACTGTGAAATAGAATTAAAGGGATTTGTACCCGACGAATATTTTTTAAGCGCCTGGATCGGTCCGTATTATTCGGAAACTTATGATTGGCAAAAAGAAATTCTTTCCTTCACCATTATTGAAAGTCCGCAGGCAAACAGATTGTATCCCCATGCCAGAGAGTGCGGTGCCATTGTTCCATTTTCAAAAATGATCGTGTAAACAATGAAACAACAACTCAAACGATATTCGAAAAATTTATTAAATCATACGCGTTACGCTAAGATCTTTCGAAAGTATCATACCTATACCATGATACCGAAAGATACGTACATGGATAATTTGAATTTAATTGAACAATACAAAAATATTCCTGGCTGTGTGGTTGAATGTGGCGTTTGGCGCGGCGGCATGAGTGCCGGCATAGCCGATGTTTTGGGAGCAGACAGAACTTATTATTTGTTTGATAGTTTTGAAGGATTGCCCGAAGCAAAACCTATTGACGGGGAAAGCGCCATTGCCTGGCAAAAAAATGTTCATTCCCCTGATTATTTTGAGAATTGCAAAGCCGAGATGAGCTGGGCCGAAGAGGCACTTCAATTAAGCGCGGCAAAAAACTATTTTTTAATGAAAGGATGGTTCAATGAAACGCTTCCAACATTTAATGTGAAAGAAGAGATTGCCATTTTAAGACTCGATGGTGATTGGTACGAATCTACCATGGATTGTTTAGTGAATTTATTTCCAAAAGTCGCTAGTGGTGGTTTGATCGTATTGGACGATTATTATTTGTGGGATGGCTGCACCAAGGCCGTGCATGATTATTTATCCAAGAATTCTATTCCGGCCCGCATAAAACAATTTAATAATGGCAACATTCATTACGTGATCAAGCCATGAAAACGCAGGTATTATCTCCTCTAAGCGGAAAAGCGGCTAAATACCTGCTTTCAATCGAGGTTGATACCATTGTCGAATTGTATAAAAGGGATTTTGGATTTTCGGTCAAAAACTATTTTAAAGATCTTAGTCAAATTTCACTCTATGAATGTATCGAAACTGGTTATCGTTTCTATTTTCCATTCAACATCATGGGCGACGCGGCGTTTTATGCTTCCTTACAAAAAACAGGCAGCTATTATCCAAAATGGAAATGGGAAAACGAAAAAGCATTGGCATTCATAAATACAAACGATAAAGTGCTGGATGTGGGTTGTGGAGAAGGTAATTTTTTAAAAGCGCTCTATGAGAAGAACATCAAAAATTGTTGTGGCATCGATCAAAGCTCTGCCTCTCTGGTTTTTTCTCATACCGATAACATCCCCATCTACAACGAAACCATTGAAACATTTAGTTCCAAAAACAAAGAGACATTTGACGTGATTGTCTGTTTCCAGATATTAGAGCATATTACCGAAGTTCATTCGTTCATGTCGAGTTGTTTACACGCTTTAAAACCCGGAGGGAAATTAGTGATCGCGGTTCCTAATAACAATCCGTATCTCTACCGATATGATCTTTACCACACCTTAAATTTGCCGCCTCATCATGCCGGCTTATGGAACAAAGATTCATTGGCGGCACTTGGCGCTTTCTTTCAGTTAAAGATCCTTGAAAATCAGATAGAGCCCATAAGTGAGCAGGTTTCAGAATACACGCGCATTCAAGTGGTTCATTTATCGGCAAAAAATAGTTTTTTTAAATGGCTACTTCGTAGTAAGTTCATGAAAAAATTAATTGCCAAATTTCATTACATGCGAAAAGATAAAATAGAAGGCCGAAATTGTTTGGCTGTATTTCAAAAAACAGTTAACTAAATTAATACAGATCACTACGTCCATGAGCAGAAGCAGCGAAACATTTATTGAGGATAATTTTACAAAAGTGAAATTAGATCTGAATACGCTTTGGATGTATCAAGTGAGAAAAAATCTGCTAAAGGCCATTGCTGAAAACAGTGCGCATTTTAAAGGAACCGTGCTTGATCTAGGCTGCGGCATCATGCCATACAAAAGTACCGTTCTAAAAAATAAATCCGTTGAAAAATACATAGGACTCGATCTTGAGAAAGCCAATTATTATGCCGATGTAAAACCGGACCTTGTTTGGGACGGAAAAAAAATTCCCCTTGAAGATAATTCCATTGATTGCATCATGGCCACTGAAGTATTGGAACACACGCATAAGCCCGATGATCTGCTGAAAGAAATTAACCGCGTATTAAAACCGGGAGGCTTGTTTTTTTGCACAGTTCCCTTTATCTGGCATTTACATGAAGTTCCCTTTGACGAGTACCGCTATACGCCCTTTTCATTAGAGAAAAAATTACAAGCAGCCGAATTCACGAAAATTGAGATCAAAGCCTTAGGCGGTTGGGATGCCTCACTGAGTCAGCTTCTAGGCTTATGGGTCACCTACCGACCAATGAAAAGAATGGTCAAATCGATTTTATTACGTGTGTGTCGTTTAGCCATTCGCTTATTAGATAAACATGATAAAATACCACAAACATTCGATAACACGAGTAATTCCATGATCTCGGGTTTATCTGCTTTATGTTATAAAAAATAAGGATGTCAAAAAAAATAAAAATATTATTCTTTACTCCTTATGCCGGATATACCGGCTCAGAAATGATGTTATGGTATCTTTTATGCGGTCTTGACAAAAATACCTTTGAAGTCAAATTGTTTGCCGGTAAAAATGGAGAGCTCTTAAACGATTTTCCATCAGGTATTGAAGTGGATCATGCCAGAGCCGGCAGCCATTTGCTTTATCGCCTGGCAGATAAATTATTAAAAAAATTTAATCTGAAAGGTTTGGATGAACGTCGCATTTTAAATTTACACCGTCGTTTTTCTCCCCATTACTGGTACATTAATACCATGGCCATGCCATCTGTGGCAGAGATCGCCATCAAAAATAAGATCAAATACATTGTTCACTTTCACGAATTATTGACTCAATACGGATCGCTCTCACACGAACAACTCCAAAACATGGTCGCTCAGGCTGAACTGGCCGTTGGATGTGCCGAGAAGGTGTGTAATAACCTGAAAATTTTAGGAGCAAAAAAAATTCAAAAACAATATGAATGTGTCGATTTTTCACGCATTCAAACAAACAGCCAATTAAGTCTGAGCCTGAGAGAAAAGCTCAACATTCCGGCCAGTGCTTTTATCATTGTGATGTCGGGACAACGCATAGAACGCAAAGGATTTGACCTTTTTGTTGAAACGGCTCTTCGATCTATCAATGAACCCTATCATTTTTTATGGTTAGGTTCTTCCAAACATTCGGGCTATGAATTTTTTCTCGAAAATTTGATCAAAGAAAAAAAATCAAACAACATCACCTTACTTAGTCCATCTCAAAACGATTATTACCAATACCTTGATCTGGCTGATCTGTTTTTTCTCAGTTCGCGTGAAGACCCTTTTCCTTTGGTCATGCTGGAAGCCGCTTATCTCGGAAAACCAATTCTTGCTTTTAATTCAGGAGGCAGCGCAGAATTTGTGACTTCAGAAATTGGAACTATTTTGAATACATTTAGCGAAGAGGCCATTGATGCGGGCATTAAGCACATGCATCATCAAATAAAAAACAAACATTATCATTTATCCCTAATTCAGGAGCATGCCAAAATTTATGATGCGGCCCATCAAATACAACTTTTTCAAAACTGGCTTTCAAAATTATAACATCCTAACTACAAAGCAGCATTCAATTGACTCAGGTTTCCATCATACTCCTCAATTACAACACCTTTGAACTTACATGTAAGTGCATTGAAAGTATAGTGTTGCATACGCAAAAGGTAAGTTATGAGATCATCTTGCTCGATAATGCTTCTACTGAAAAAGATCCAATAGAATTTAAACAGCGCTTTCCTTTTGTTCATTTAATTCAAAGCAAGACCAACCTCGGTTTTGCCGCGGGAAATAATGAAGCGATCAAAAACGCCAAAGGAGAAGTGATTTTGTTGATCAACAGCGATACCGAATTGTTGGAAGACTCGGTTTCTATTTGTTATGATTCCTTACTGAAAGATGATAAAACAGGAGTGCTGACCTGTCGCTTAGTTTATCCGAATGGCATCACGCAACACAATTGTCAGTCCTTTCCATCACTATCAAAATTTGTGTTCGAAAAATTGAGGCTACACAAATTAGTTGGTCAGCAGTTGCGTTCTAAGATCCTTCAAGGTTTTTTTTGGGATCATGAAAGACCGGGGAAGCCGGATTGGGTGTGGGGCACTTTTTTTATGTTTAGAACGGCTTTGCTTCAAAAACTACCCGAAAAAAAATTGAATGAGCACTATTTTATGTATGTGGAAGACATGAAATGGTGTTATGATATCCAACAATCAGGTTATGAAGTGTGTTACATACCTTCTACCAAAATTGTGCACCATAGCGGAGGAAGCGCCGGTAATACGAATGAATTAGTACTGTTGAACCAGAAACATTTTATTAACGAAAATTATTCGAGACTGAAAGCATGGCTGCTATCACAACTTTTTTCTTAATTTTAAAACAATAAAAGCACCTATTTGAATGGTAAACAAGCTCATTCATTTTCTATTTAAAAAATCTGTTGCTGAAAAAAAACAGGCAATCAAAGATATTCTGTTAACCGATGGCAATGAAAATATTCAACGCGCCATTAAATTATTAAAAAGTTTAAAAAAACAATCCGAATTAACTATTATTGATGTTGGTGCCTTTGACGGCGAAACGGCCATTCTCTTTTCAAAGGCTTTTCCAGATGCCGCTATTATGGCATTTGAGGCTGATCCACTTAGTTTTAAAACAGCAAAAACCAAGACCCAAAAATATTCAACTATTCAACTGCATAATTTTGCCTTATCAGATAAAAATGAAAAAGCATCTTTTTATATCACTTCCAACAAGGTTTCCTCTTCCTTAAATAAAATAAATTCATTGGAGGTGAACACAGTCGATTATCAAAATGAGTTGAATATTACGCAGACCATAGAATTAGAGACCCGTCAATTAGATGAGTTTACACAGAATAAAAAAATAGACTTATTAAAAATAGATACTCAGGGACATGAATTAAAGGTACTGGGAGGATCAAAAGAAACCTTAAAAAATACCCGTTTTGTCTTAATAGAAATGAGTAATCATGATATGTACACCAAAGGATGTCATTATTATGAACTGGATGAGTGGATGCGAAACCATGGATTTAAGCTGGCAGATATTATTGTTACTTTCAGGCAAAAGGGTCTCAAGGTTTCTGAATTTGATGCTATTTATGAAAATACGTCCCTTTCAAAAAAATAAGATCAATTAAACAATGCCAATAAGTTATAAAGAGCCACAGACATCGCATGCATAATTTTTTTAACTTCGGGGAATGTTTAAGTCTGTCATAAAAAAGAATCTAAAAAATACACTTGCCTTGTTCAACAAGGACTATTTATTAGAATATTTCCAGATTAAACGCGCCGAAAAAAAAGTACTGGCTCCAATTACAGCATTTTATTCAGGTTTTATTTTTCAAGGGATGAAAATAATAGATGTGGGCGTCAATGTCGGTTCATACTCACAGGCATTTCTCTCCATGGGGGCAAAGGTGATTGGATTAGAACCACAAAAATATTGTCAGCAAATTTTAAGCAAACGTTTTAAGAATGAGTCCCGGTTTAAGCTGATTCCATCTGCTTCGGGGGCCAGTTTAAGTGTTGGAGAAATTCATAAAACCCATTCACATACCATAGCTTCGATGAATGCCGATTGGATCGATTCCGTGAAAAAAAGCGATCGTTTTAAAGGTGAAAACTGGAATACCAAAGAACGTATTTCCATTACTACCTTGGATCAAGTGATCAAAGAAAATTTTATTCCCGATTATATTAAGATAGATGTTGAAGGTTTTGAAAAAGAGGTGTTAAAAGGATTAAATCAGCCGGTGAATTTTATTTCCTTTGAAATTACCCTACCCGAAATGACCAAGCAAGCCATCGACTGTATTGAAGAGGTGGATCGTTTGGGAAACTATGTGTATGTGATTCCGGAGCAAGTCCTGTCAAAGATCAACACTTGGTATTCTAAAAAAGAGATCCTTGAGCAACTACAAGGCTTAGGCGCAGGTACTGCAAAAGTTTCCTCTGATATTTTTTGTAAGAGACTTATTTCCTGATCCGTTGAATCATTCCACCGCCATATTAGTTCTTTCTTGCGATAAATACGCAGATGTATGGCAGCCCTTTTTTAAGTTCTTTAAAAAATACTGGAGCGATTGTCCCTTTCCGGTGTACCTAGGAACGAACGATGCCATTTTTAAATGCGATGGTGTTCAACAAGTTTTCTCGCATCGCAAAACCACCTGGTCTGATGAATTAAAAGTGATATTAGAACAAGTGCCTGAAAAGAACATCCTACTTATTTTAGAGGATTATTTTATTTATCAAACCGTTAATAACAGCGATATTTTTAAGTGTTTGCAAGTGATGGATGATACACAAGCAGCCTATCTCAAATTAGGTGCTTTTCCTGCTAAGTACGACAAATTGTGGCCACACCGCGAGCTTTCATCTCACAAAGGATTTGCCGAGATCGCCGCAGGAAGTGAATACCGCGTGTGTTTGCAAACAGCTATTTGGAACAAAGAGATCTTGTTACAATTACTTCAAACCAATGAAAATCCCTGGCAGTTTGAAATTGAAGCCTCTAAACGTTCATCCGCTATCAATCGTCCTTTTTTAAGTGTTATGTCTGATCCTTCAAAAAAAATAGTTCACGGACCAATCACTTATTATTGCACTGCCTTATCGGCCGGTAAATGGATGCGAGGCGCCGTGAGTTTGTGTAAAAAAGAAAACATCGCGATCGATCTGACGATAAGAGCGGTTGAAACGGCAAGTGAGGAATTCCTCAGAAAAATTTATATTGCATTACCCATTCCATGGCGTAAATATGTTGATTTTATGAAACATCAATTAAAACGAAACAAATGACTGCTTTTAGTGGATTGAGTATCATTATTCCTACAAAAGACCGGGGTTCTGTTTTTGATGAAACATTAGCAGCGGCCTACCGTGCAAGCAATAATATTCCATCCGAAATTTTAGTCATCAATGATTCAAAAACCGAGCAACCAAACATCCCTAAGGAATTTGAAGATCGGGTAAAAATAAGTCACAATCCTAAAAGCGGAGTAGCTTCGGCACGCAATCTCGGTGCACAAAATGCCAGGTATTCCTATTATTTATTTTTAGATGACGATATTTTAATCTTTCCTGAAAATATTCGTGACTTGATCCTATTAATTGAACAAGAGCCCTTAGCGGCCATTAATTTTAATTGGATCTATCCACCGTATTTACATCAACAAATAGAAAAGACACAATTTGGCAGGTATTTGATAGCGCATGGATTTACTTCCTTAAAAGGCTGGAACAACAATTTGACCTGGAAGGATGACGAAATTTTTCAGGTGAATTTACTTTCCAGTTATTTCCTCTGCATCAGCGCCGGTAATTTTAAAAAAATTGGCGGATACAATGAAGCCTTTCCAAGGGCCGGTGCCGAAGACTTTGAATTTGCGACCCGATTAAAAAAAAGTGGCATCATTGGCTTATGCAATCCACTCAGCACCGTGTGGCACAATGAAGCCGACCGTGTGCAAATGTTACCCTGGATGCAGCGAAAAGAACGTGCCGCAGAAACCAGAAAAATAGCGGTTGATTTAGGACATAGTGAATTAGCCATACATGCTTCCGCTTTTAAAATAGGTCTAAGTAAACTTCTGTTTTCGCTTCGTTTTCTTTTTTATGTTGTTTTATTTCTCCTGCCGAATGTAAAAAGAGCGGATAAACTTTATTTTAAATTGGTAAATCAGTTATTAGCTCTCAATTTATACAAAGGATTTTTTAAAGCCGGCAAATGAAACAAGTGCTAAAACATATTTACTCTCTATTGCCTTTTAAAAAACAGGTCTTCTCTCTCCTGCGACTATTTCCGGTTCCGGAGTCCGTATTTAAACACCTGTATTTTGAAGATGTGTTTGAAGTAAAATTTGATTCAGGTCATTTTCTTATAAAACATTATGGATTTCAATTAGAAAATGAGATTTTCTGGAAAGGCTTAACAAATGGTTGGGAGAAAATTTCTTTGGGTTTATGGATAGAATTATCGAAAAACTCATCGGTTATATTGGATATTGGCGCCAACACCGGCATTTACTCCCTTGTATCAAAAAGTGTGAACCCAACAGCGCAGGTATTTGCCTTTGAACCGGTAAAAAGAGTGTTTGAAAAATTGTGCGCGAACAACCATTTAAATTCGTTTGATATCAAATCATTTGAAATAGCCGCTTCTAATCAGGATGGTGAGGCAGTCATTTATGATACGCCAACGCCGCATGTTTACTCTGTTGCCGTTAATAAGAATATTTCAGGACTCGAGAATACCATTACCACAAAGATCAAGACGCAAAAACTGAGCAGTTTCATCAAACAGGAGAAATTGAATCACATTGATCTGATCAAAATAGACGTAGAAACGCATGAACCGGAAGTACTGGAAGGAATGGAAGAATATTTAAAGTTATTTAAACCCAGTTTATTAATTGAAGTATTATCAGATGAAGTGGGTGCAAAAATTGAAGAACAATTAAAACATTTAGATTATTTGTATTTTACGATTGACGAAATAAACAAACCATTGCGAGTTGATAAAATTGAAAAGAGTCGATTCTACAATTACCTGATCTGTTCACCAAGCATCGCTAAAAAATTAAAATTAATTCCTGAAGAAAATTGAGAACCAAGGTCACGTATATTATTTCGGGCATCCACAAATCCTATGCATTTGAGTGGATTGCCGACTACTTGGACAAAGATCGCTTTGAATTACATTTTATTTTACTCAATCAAGCTGACTCCACTTTAGAATCCTATCTGAGGTCAAAGGTCTTTAAAGTCAACAGAATTACTTATAGGAATAAATTCGACATTCCAAAAGCTTTGATTGCTACCATATTTCTGTTATTAAAAAACAGACCCAACATGATTCACGCCCATTTGTTTGATGCCGGACTCATAGGCTTAACAGCAGGCTGGATATGTCGTATAAAAAAGAGAATTTACACCCGGCATCACAGTGCTTTTCATCACGATCATTTTCCAAAAGCGGTAAAATATGATCGGCTTTGCAACAGACTTGCCACTCATCTTATTTCCGTTTCCAAAAATGTGAGTGCTATTTTAAATCAAAAAGAACAGGTGCCGCTTTCTAAAATTAATTTGATCCATCACGGCTTTAAATTGGAATTATTTTCGAATGTTTCTGACAAAGAAATTTTTGAGCTAAAACAGAAATATTCCACCGAAGGATATTTTCCGGTGGTTGGTGTAATAGCGCGTTACACCGAATGGAAAGGCGTGCAGTTTATCATTCCTGCATTTAAAAAATTACTTAGCGAGTATCCCCGTGCAAAGCTTATTCTTGCTAATGCTTCAGGAGACTACCAGTCAGCTATTCATGACTTATTAATTGATATTCCAAAGGAACAAGTGGAAGAAATTCCCTTTGAAGAAAAGCTTTTCGCCTTGTATAAATGTTTCGATCTTTTTATTCACACGCCCATTGAGGCCGATGCAGAAGCCTTTGGCCAGGTGTATATTGAAGCGCTTGCTTCATCAATACCCTCCGTTTTTACCTTATCTGGCATAGCCAACGATTTTATAAAAGACCGAAGAAATGCTTTGGTGGTTGACTATTGCGATTCTGAAGCCATATTTAAAGCCATGAAGGAAATACTTATTAATGAATCGTTAGTCAAAAAAATAACAGAACAAGGTCGTGACGATGTTCATCACTTATTTCCTCTCTCAAAAATGATCAAGCAATTAGAAACCCTTTATTCAAATTAATGCTTTTTTCAATCGTCATACCAAGTTACAACCGTGAAAAAAAAGTACTTCATGCTATTGAGAGTATCTTAAAACAATCGTTCAAAGATTATGAGATCATTGTGGTAGATGACGGCAGCACGGACAACACCGAAGCACAGATCAAGGGATTAGATCAGGAAAACATTCGTTATTTTAAAACAGAAAATTGTGGCGTAGCACATGCCAGAAATTTCGGCATTTTGAAAGCCAGCGGTGAATATGTTGGTTTTTTAGATTCAGATGATCTGATGGAAACAGAGCATTTAAAAACGGCCTTCGATTTTATTCATCTAAAAAACAGGCCAAAGATCATACATCTCAATTTTTTATGGGGTAATGAGAACAGATTACACACTGAAAAAAACAAACTACCGAAAAAACTACCCAATGATATTTTTAACGGCTGTTCCTTACATGTGAATTGCATTTTTATTCAGAATAGTATTGTTAAACAACACTTGTTCAATGAATCGCGCGAATTGATGTTCGCAGAAGATTGGGACTTTTTTATAAAATTAGCAGTAAGGTTCCCAATTGAACTTCTGGATAAAACAAGCGTGTATTTGATCGACCATGAGGATCGAAATATGAGAAATTTCAATGAAAAAACCTGGATAAACAAACGTGATGCCCTCATTCTCAGTTTAAAAAGCGACCCTGTTATTTCCGAAAATTATTCTTCGGCAATAAATCGTGTTTCCTCTCACATGAACTCCTTAATTGCACTTAATCTTGCCCTTAAAAAGGAAAGAAAAAAATGTTTGCACTTTTGGCGTTTATCTTTGAAACAAGATTTTAAGGAACTTTTTACACAACGTTCGCTCGCCGTGATAAAACACCTGCTCATACCCTGATTTTTAGGTTTCGACGAAATTCACATCGACTTGTTTTAATTGTTCAAATGCTGCTGAATTTCCTGGTGTATTTATGAGTATTTTTAGCGATTGTAATTAATTACAGGCGCAACCAAAGAAAGTGAAACATGAAACAATATCAACCCATTATCAAATTTAGTTAAACCAAGGTCGTGTCAATCTTTGTTCGAAATAAAAAAAACCTGATCCTATTAGTTCTATTTATCCTAAGCGTCATTCCTATTATATATGAAATTGGTGTGGCCGCGATTGGTAAAACTGACCGGAACGAATTATTTGACTCGGACCTGATCAGACTAAATTCTGTAGATAAGATGATCAATTATACAGACAGTTTGTATGAACTAAAACAACTCAATTATTTTGATACCCTTGTATACGTAGATCTTGCCAGTGAAGTCACTAAAAAACGCTTCTATTTTGGATTAACAACTTATAATTTCTCAGACAATTGGATAGCCTATGTGTGTGGAAAATTAATTTGGCCTCACTTTTTAGCCATTGTTGAACCGAATGATATTTTAAAACACCCAAAAGGCTTGTGCAGTCAACAGACCATTGTTTTTATGGAGCTCATGCGCCGAAAAGGCATTAGTGTTAGATCGGTTGGCTTTGGAAAAAAGAGTGGCCCGGGTCATTTTTTATGTGAGGTGCAATATAATCAGAGCTGGCATTTGTATGATGTAACCATTGAACCCTTGTTACATGATCCGATGCAGGAAAATAAAAGTGCCAATTATTATCTTAACAATATTGACTCTTTTTACAAGGCCTATGACGGTAGAATTTCAAGAGAGCTTTTTAACCAATATATTGAACAGGTAGAATTTGGCCAATCCAATAGTTTTCCGGCTAAAAACATGCGCCTATTTCATCAACTGACCCATTTTGCCGTTTATGCATTGCCTATCTTTCTTTTTACATTATTTCAAGTAGATTTGTTCCGGAAATACCGAAGCCGCAAAAACAAAAATAGTTCGGTTCTTTAATTTCGAATTCTTAATTTCGAATACGATTCTTAATTGCAACAATCTATGTGTGGCATTGCCGGCTTTTTCGATTTTAATCAAAGCTCTTCTCTCACAGAAGTGCATAGAATGACGGATGCTCTGCAACACAGAGGTCCGGATGGAAGCGGATATGAATTCATACAAACCCCTTCTTGTCAGATAGGAATAGGTCAGCGCCGTTTATCCATCATTGATTTAAGTGAAACCGGTAAACAACCCATGCAGTATGGGCATTTATGGATCAGCTTTAACGGTGAAATTTACAATTACAAAGAAATAAAAGCAGAACTACAAACCCTCGGTCATCGCTTTAGAGGGCATTCAGACACGGAAGTCATTTTACATGCCTTTGAACAATGGGGTATTTCGGGTGTACAAAAATTTACCGGCATGTTTGCTTTTATGATCTACGACACACAAAAAGAAGAATGTTATTGTGTGAGAGACAGGGCCGGTGTAAAACCCTTTTTTTATTATTGGAAAAACGGTTTGTTTCTCTTTGCTTCTGAATTAAAATCCTTTCATCAACATTCAGGATTCAAAAAAGAACTCAATTTAGATGCAGTGGCAGCATTTATGCAGTTTGGGAATGTGCCAAATCCTCATTGTATTTTTAATGATTGTTTTAAACTTTCGCCGGGGCATTATCTTCACTTTACTCTCTCTTCGCCTCATCCGGTAGAACACAAGTATTGGGATGTGTATGATGCTTATAACAAACCAAAACTTGATTTATCTTTTAAAGAAGCGAAAACCGAAACTGAATCGATTCTAAAAAAAGCCTTCGATTACCGCATGGTATCAGATGTTCCGGTAGGTGTGTTTTTAAGCGGAGGGTATGACAGTGCTTGTTTAACCGCATTGCTTCAAAAAGATAGAACAGAAAAACTAAAAACCTTCACCATCTCTGTCCCCGATATTGGTTTAAATGAAGCTCCCTTTGCCAAAGACTTGGCAAAACACCTTGGCACAGACCACCATGAATTTTCGTGTACACAAAACGAAGCGCTTGAACACCTGGTTGATATCGCGTATTATTACGACGAGCCTTTTGCTGATAGCAGTGCTCTCCCTACCAGTTTAGTGTGTAAAATGGCCCAACAACAAGTGAGCGTTGCTTTAAGTGCTGATGGCGGAGATGAGGTTTTTGCCGGATACAATCGTTATGATTATTTGATGAAACATGGCAAATACCTGAATCAGATTCCAGCCTTCATGAGAAAAGGACTTGCCGGCATCATGACTAAAATTCCGTCTCATAAAATTCCTGTTGCTTCTAAAAAATACAATTTTCACAACCGTTACGAAAAATTAAAAAACTTATTGCACAATCCCTCAGCCAAAAACATGATGCTGAGTTTAAGTAAACAATTCCCCGATTCTCAATTAAGATCTTTATTTAAAAATCCATTTCAAGATCTCGAAACTCTTTATACTTCCGATCGTTTATCCCTTGAGACCTACTCGCCGCTCGCTTATATGATGGCCGTCGATTATCAAACGTATCTGGTTGACGATATTTTACAAAAGGTAGATCGCGCTTCCATGCGCTGGAGTTTAGAAGCGCGTGAACCTTTTCTTGATCACAGCATCATTGAATGGGCAGCGCAATTACCCGATGAGTATAAATATTTTAAGGGGATAAAAAAACACATCATCAAAGAGATCACACATCAATACATTCCAAAAGCCTTGATGCACCGTCCAAAAATGGGATTCGCTATTCCCATTGAAAAATGGATGACGCATGACTTAAAAGAACAAATCCGTTTTTATTTGAGCGACGAACGCATCATCGATCAAGGCATTTTTGACAACATGTTGGTGCAAGAACTTTGCTCTGATTTTTTTTCCGGCAAAAAAGAACTTGCCCTAAAAGTGTGGTATCTTTTTATGTTTCAGCTCTGGCATGAAAAGTGGATGAAGTAAATACCCCTAAACTAATTTCGAACAAGCGTTTCCCCTTTATTTGCCGACAAATGTGCTGTTTGTTTCATCAGGGTTTTGAATTCGGTTCGTTTCAACATTTCGTTGAGTATTACCAAACTAGATAGAAAAAAAGGAATACATGGAATTTTTAATCTCACCAAAGCTCCAAAATTAGAGATAGATACTCCTAGTGAAAAAGCGAAAAAAATGGAGAACACAAATGAAAAGATCAATAAAGGATGTGAGGTGATCAAACCAAAGAACCGATAAACTTTTAGTTTGATCAATAAATAAACACTAAAAAGAAAAATAAAGGTATTCTCAATGGCACAAATACCCATCACAAAATTTTGCACATCCAAAAAAGTAGGACGATAAAGAGTAGCAAAAATTGCCTTGTGCGCTACTGATAGCATGCCTCCAATATCCGCCTCATAATCGCCAATATTAAATGAATTTCCACCATAATAATCCTGTTTCATGTCTTGCTGCGCGATGGATGCTGTTTTTATTACCTTATCCAAAGAATATTTTCCTAAAGAATCGCCGATCTGCTCCAACACATAAATACCCATTATTAAACCCACGGCCAGCAAAGCCGGTGTAAACATAATTCTTAGAAAGGCATTTTTTATTTTAGCCACACGCAAACCGGAGAACCACAAAACTGAACCGGGCAATAAAGCAAATAAGATGTAAGGTTTAATGGCTAAGAGTAAAAATGATCCTACCACTAAAGAGATGATGTATTTTGGACTGCGGCGTTTTTGCGTAAAAAACCAATAAAATCCATGCACATAAAAACAGGTTGCCGAAAAAGTGACACTGTCTTTCATAATTCCGCTTCCCCAAAAAACTACGGATGGAACATATAAAATGGACCATTTGAATTGATTGTGAAGTTGTGGAAACTCATTGATAAATACACGAAACAAGCGCCAAACACCCAAATAACAAATGGTTGCTACAATGACCGCACTGGCCATGTAACTTTTAAACGCAACAAAAACAATGGGCACAAATAATTTCGATACAAAAAAAGCATATTTATCACGCACCCAGTAAACGCATTCATACTCTGAGGCATTTAACAGATAAAACTCCGAGGCCTGAGGGGTTTCAAAATACAAATGCCAAAAATCAGCCGGATTATTATTCAACACATCTACAAACGCAGAAGCTGTCCAAAAATAATTCATGGTGTCGCCCCCTTTATAATAGTAGAAATACACCAATCCCAAACTAATGGCCCCAAAGTTTTTAATGATCAATCCCGGCATAAAATACTGATAAGTCGGGTCTTTTATTTTGCGAATTATAGTAAATTTATGCGCAACAAAAAGAATGATGATCAAATAAAGTGGAGAAAGTATCAGATCAAAAATGTCCATGTTATCCTATAAATTTACACATAAAAACCATTGCACAAAAATACACTTTATATCACCTTCGACGGTTTAAGTGATCCCCTGGGTCAATCGCAAATACTGCCTTACTTAATTGGTATTGCCAAAAATGGCTACCACATTACCATTTTGTCGTGTGAAAAAAAAGAAAGACTCGAAGCCGAAAAAAACAAGATTGACTTGAATTTAAAGGACCTTCCCATTGACTGGCATTTTATACTGTATGATGAAGAAGGCGGTTTTCTTACCCGCATCAATTACATAAGAAGGATTGGGAGACTGGCCGACAAGATACACCATGAAAAACCAATTTCCCTCACCCATTGCCGAAGTTACCTGGCTTCATTGATCGGCCTCCGCTTAAAAAAAAGGCATAAAATTCCATTTGTCTTTGATATGAGAGGATTTTGGGCAGATGAACGCATAGATGGCCGGATCTGGAATAAAGCCAATCCTCTGCATTTTTTATTTTACACTTATTTTAAAAGGAAAGAAAAGCAGTTTTTAGTGGATTCTGATGCGATCATTTCATTAACACATGCCGCTGTATCAGAATTAAGTAAAAATTTTGGAAGTACCTTGATTCAGTCCAAAACAACGGTCATTCCATGTTGCACCAACACCTCCTTATTTGATCGCGCCAAATTAACCAGCGAAAATTTAGTACCCGAACTTTCCATAAATGACCACTTATTCATTTACACCGGCTCTATTGGCACCTGGTATTCGACTCAGGAGCTTATTGATTGTGTGTTAGTCTGGAAAAAAAAGATTCCCGCGCTCAAACTTCTCTTTCTAACAAAAGACACCATTGAATTGGAAAGAATTCTGGAGAAATACAGCGCTGTAGATAGAAGCATGCTCCTTTACAAAAGTGCTTCCTATCAGGAGGTGTCTAAATACCTTGCCTTAGCGAAAGCAGCCATCTTTTTTATTAAACCGGTTTATTCGAAAATAGCCTCTTCGCCCACTAAAATGGCCGAGTGTTGGGCTATGAACCTGCCAATTATTACAAATGCAGGCATTGGCGACAATGATCTGTACTTTCAAAATAATAAGGGCGGAATTTTGATTGACGGCTTTTCAGCCGAAGCCTATCAAAAAGCTTGCGCCGCGTATATCGAATTAAAAGATCAGGCCGTTGATTACCGAAAAATTGCCTTAGAACATTTTGACAACCGCATTGCTATTGAACGTTACAGTAATGTTTACAAAAAATGCTGTCAATAGGTCTAGTTTCCCTGGCACAGCTTAATTGCGTTCAAAATAATTTATTACCTTTGAAACTCTATGAAAAGTATCATTGTCACAGGTGGCGCAGGTTATATAGGCTCACATACAATTATTGAATTGCTCAATAAAACAAACTATCACGTAGTTTCTGTCGATAATTTTTCAAACTCCAGTCCAAGTTCGTATGAAAAAATCAATTCACTTTGTGCACGTCCATTCGAGAGTGTAGTGATAGATCTTTGTGATGAAACTTTGGTGATGAACGAATTATCTAAAATTAAAGATGTTGTAGGGATCATTCATTTCGCTGCTTTTAAGTCAGTACCCGATTCGGTGAAAGAACCTATTCTTTATTATCAAAATAACATTGCTTCTTTGCTCAATATGCTCAAATTTGCCAAAGAAAATAAGATTACCAATTTTATCTTTTCCTCCTCTTGCTCTGTTTATGGAAATGCCGATGAATTGCCGGTAACCGAACAAACTCCTCTTAAAAAGGCAGAGAGTCCATATGGACATACCAAACAAATTGGTGAAGAGATAATTGAATTTTTCTGCAAAGCCAATCTTGATTTTAAAGCGGTGATGTTGCGTTATTTTAATCCGGTAGGGGCTCACATGAGTGGAAAGATTGGAGAATTCCCTATAACAAAACCCAATAATCTGGTACCTATAATCACCCAAACAGCGGTTGGAAAAAATTCACTGGTGGTTTTTGGAAATGATTATGATACCCGCGACGGCTATTGTATTCGCGATTATATTCATGTAAGTGATATTGCCGATGCGCATGTAAAAGCCCTTGAATATCTCATCGAGCATAAAAACAAAAAACAATGTTCGCTTTTTAATTTAGGAACCGGTAATGGGGTGAGTGTGTTGGAAGCCATTCAGTCCTTTGAAAAGGTTTCGGGCAAAAAATTAGATTATAAAGTTGGGGCGCGACGTGCAGGTGATGTGATTGCTGTATACGCCAATAATACCTTAGCTAAAACAGAATTGAACTGGAATCCTGAATTTAATTTGGATGACATGATGTTAAGTGCCTGGAAGTGGCAGTTGAATCTGGAATCTTAATGAAATCCGTTTTTTTTAAACACAATAGTTTTTAAAATATTAGAATAGAACCCATTCTTAATCCCAAATTTATCCATCATGAAAAAACTTTTGTCTTTTTTTATTCTTCCCTTTTTTTCCAAATCCATTGCCTATTCACAAATAATATTTGTGCCAACTGGAATGGCTGGAGCTTCAATAATGCCGGAAACAGGCTTCTTGCCAGGAAAAAAATTTCCTATTTATAAAACTATTCAAAAATTCGATTTTAACGGCCTTACATCAAGAATTGAAATAATAGACCAAAGATCTCTTTTAAATTTAGAGAAAATTGAATGTTCTTCCATTCCGTTGAATAACCTTACTGAACTTAACGATCAGAATTTCATTTTAAAATTTGGCGAATATGTAGATTCCATTTTTGCCCAAGCGAACATTAAGATTGATTCTAGCTCGTCGAATAAAATGGAAATCACACTTGAAGCCATCGATTCGCGGCTAATTGGATTTGGCAAAATTGTGGCTCATGGACTTTGTCAGATAAAAGTGAACTATAATAACAGACTTAAAATCTATTGCGTTGACCTAACCGACGCAGATAAAAACGCACCTATTAGCAGTAATTCATTTGTTACACGAAAAACCGCCATCAGAGTGATGGGTTCAGCGGCCATAAGAGAAGTATTGGAGCAAGTTTTGACTGATTTAAATAATCAATAAAATATAGGTTTCGACTTTAATTATGGGTTCAAAATTAAGTTGAATTTATTTAAAGCATTTCCCATTTACCAAATTAAAATTCGATAAGTAATTTATAAACTTCAGCTATGATCTTTCTTAATGTTTCCTGATTAATGTTTACATGTGATGTTATCTATGCATCAGAAAAAGCTTGCATGAGCGAAGAGTCGAAAATTTTAATAAATGTGTTTGCAATAACTTTCCATAATTAAATCTTTATCCCTACTCCTAATCTCACACTGATTACTTTTGGAAATAATTCAAAGTCTATGTTAGTCTTACTTTGCTGATCTGTCGGTATACTTGGATTTTCATGTTGATCGACGTTATAAGACATATCCATCAAACAGATAGGTATATTAAGATCCAGAAATAATCTTGATCCCATAAAATACGTTAATCGCGGGGTTACAAAACCTCTCGCCCCAAATGTACTTTGCACAGTTTTAAATGCATTCGATTCTCCCGGAATAAGTTCATCGAGTTTAAAATAGGGGTTGACGGCAAAGGAGATACTTGGCACAAAATCACTTTGTTTTAATTTCTTAAACATCACGGTGTATTCATAACGCATTGAAATTCCGTAGGACTTCAAGTTTGCTGTACCTAAAACATTTTTAACCATGCCATTACTGTCGAGTTGCTCCCGACTAACAGTTTTATTGTTAATAGAGAAATTTATTAATTCAATTTCTGAGAAATTTTGTCTTTTGGTTTTCCATTGAAAAGCAATGGTTGGATGAACGTATTGCCATGTTGTATGAACATCGCGCAACTTGAGATTCGATGTATCTGCAAATGCCTGATTGGTGCTTTTTTCATATGAACTTAGGTTATATACTTTAAGTGCATATTTGTAATTCAGGTTGGTGTTTTGAGCACTCAACCTTATACAGCCTATAAACAAGATCAGGTAACTAAGTGTAGATTTCATGTGAGTTATTTTTCATTCAACGTAAATTAACCATAAATATTGCCCGCTTTTCACATGAAATGATGTCTAGCTCCGAATAGCTTTGCAAAATTAAGCCTGTTGTAAAATATACACCCCCACCTTTAAATGCGTTTTAAATTTCTCCGTATAATCTTTCATACTTCGTAAGATGACTTCTTGTGCCTTTTCTTAGAAATATGACACTAAACTACTTTCTTTTTAGGATGCTGCCTGGTATCATAAAATAGCAACAATTCAATTCGATCCTTTTTTAAGCGATAAATTAATAAATTGTGTTTAGTAACTAGAACTTCATGAATATTCTTCTTCCCCGAGCTTCTGAATTTTATGCTTTCGGATTGAATTTGTTGTAAGACCTTTTCAGTATTTAAAATCAATTTTTGAATTTCCTTTACGCTCCACTCCTTTTCAAGATATGCTATTATTTTATCAAAACTTAAGGAAGCATGTGTAGACCAAATTATTTTTTTAGCCATTTCGCATGTTTTTCCATGACCTTGTCATGTGGAATGCCACCATCATCATCCAGCTCCATTAACGATTGTTCAACTTCTGACTTAACATTATCGTTCAACTCATCCCAAAAATCAACATCTTCATTTTTGATCAAATTCTTTATTTTTTCAATCAAGTGCTTGCTCTCAATTGTTAAAATTAATTGACTGAGTTTTACTTTCTCGGAATATAGGGTCATGACTACAACTTTAGAATATACTAAGATACAAATTTTGACGCGAACTTACAAGTCTCCTTCTTTCCTTCCTCACGATGTCATTCTGTATGAGGACCTATACCCCCACCTTTAAATGCGTTTTAAATTTCTCCGTATAATCTTTCATACTTCGTAAGATCACTTCTTGTGCTTCTTCCCTGCCATATACCTGGGTGATCTCAACCGCTTTCTTTTCATGCCCGGGCATATTTTTGTACGTTAAAAAATAATGTTTTAAGCGATCTATTAAAGTGGCCGGGCATTCGGTCACATCCTGTAAACTTCCATAAATTTCATCTTGTTTTAAAACGGCAATGATCTTATCATCTGCTTCACCATTATCGATCATTCTAAATCCCCCTATTGGTCTCGCTTCTAAAATAATATCGCCACTAGTAATATTTCGTTCGGTGAGTACACAAATATCCAATGGATCACCATCCCCCTGCTCTACTTTTTTTCCGCTCATTAATTCGGCATAAGCGCGTACATGCTCATCACAATAGGTTTGAGGTACAAAGCCATATAAAGCAGGTAAATAATTGGAGAATTTTTGGGGACGATCTACCTTGCGATAACCCGTGAGTTTATCTATTTCATATTTCACAGTGTCTGCCGGTACCATTTCAATATAAGCAGTCACAATTTTCGGACATTCATCCCCAATAGGAATCCCATGCCAGGGATGAGGTTTATATAATTGTACTTTCATGTTTATTTTAGAAACACAAAATTACACTTTTAAAGTGAATGCTTCTTAAGGTGATATTAACTGAAAGTTGATATATCAAGTCTATACATGAATCTATTTGGAGAAGAGTTCGGGTCAGATTCCCAGCTTCTCCTTCAATTTTGAGTAACTAGTTCTGCTTAAGGGGATTTTTTTACC
The DNA here is from genome assembly GCA_032358255.1 of Heterotrichella gracilis. Lineage (NCBI taxonomy): Eukaryota > Xanthophyceae > Tribonematales > Xanthonemataceae > Heterotrichella > Heterotrichella gracilis. Next base: position 768,916 of record JAULBX010011099.1, on the reverse strand, counting down.
GGATTTTAGAAGCGCTATATAGGCGTTCTTCTCATAAGACTCAATGCGCGTAAGATGGCTGAGATTGATGATATAAGAACGATGCGTTCTGAAAAACTGAGTCGGATCTAAGGTGTTTTCATAAAAATTCATGGTCTTCTTTTTCAAAAAGTAGCTGTCTTTGGTGAAGATCTTTACATAATCATCATAGGCTTCAATGTAAACAATGTCTGTTACCGGAATAATACTGATCTCATTTTGATTTCGAATAACGATGCGTGTACTTTCCTCTGAATTTTTATCATTCTCTATCAGTTGTTTTAGTTGTGTCTGACTTTCTGATCTGTCTTCTTTTTTAGAAAGCCATTTTTCGATGGCCACACAAAATCGTTCTTCACTAAAGGGTTTTAATAAATAATCAATGGCATTGGCTTCAAAGGCTTTAATGGCATACTCATCAAAGGCTGTTGTAAAAATCACAGAAGGCATTTCCTCCACTAATTCAAGCATTTCAAAGCCATTGATCTTAGGCATTTGAATATCTAAAAAAATGAGATCGGGTTTATGCTGCTGAATGGCCTTTACACCTTCGTAGCCATTGTTGCATTCTGCAACTATTTCTATTTGTGAAAACCCCTGGAGGTATTCCTTCACAATACTTCTGGCCAGTGGTTCATCGTCTATGATAATAATTTTCTTCATTCCTTATTCGTTAAGCTGAGGGATCTTTAGTCTTGCTATGAATAGCTTGTCGGTTTTTTCTGTCGTTATCAAATCATTTCTGCTAAACAATAAAAATAAGCGACGTTGCAAATAAGTCAGTCCAAAGCCTGAACCTTTTGATGCGTGTTGTGTGTCGGCGTCGAACGGATTTTTTACTTCAATGATCAAAAAATGGTTTTCGCAGCTCATCATAATGTCAATACTAATTTCTTCAATGGTACCATACAATCCAAATTTGATCGCATTCTCAACAATGGGCTGAAGCAGCATGGGAGGCAATTGCATGCCATAACATTTTTCAGGCGCCTCTATGTTTACCTGCAAACGATGGCCAAATCGCACTTTTTCAATTTCAAGATATAATTCCAGATTATCTAATTCTTCCCGAAGACTTACCAGTTGTTTTTCGTCTCTCCTTAAAGTTCCTCGCAAAAAATCAGATAACTGCTGGATCATTTTTCTTGCTTCCTGTGGTTTGGTTCCCGCTAAAGCGCTGATGGAATTTAAACTGTTGAATAAAAAATGCGGCTGTAATTGTTGTCTTAATCTTACCAATTCAGCTTCTTTCACTAGTTGTTCAGCCTCGTTCTTTCTCGTTTCTTGTTCCTTTTGATCTTTTAAAACATTCCACATCCAGTTCAATAATGTAATAAAGGCTAAGACTAAAAAAGAGGTGATGAATCGAATAGGCATTGATTTTTCCAAAAAAATCAAATACATGCTGTCTTCTTTGAATATATATGAAAGGATGCTTCTCACGCCGAGCGCAAAAAGCGCGGCAATGCCAACTGCATAAATAAATCGATACAAACGATTACTGCTTCCGGGCTGGTAAAAGCGGTAAATAGTTATTGTTCCTGCACTTAATCCCGCGAGCAAAATTCCTGAAATAGCACCATCCATAAATGCTTGCGACCACTCTATGTCCAAACGATGCAGCACAATGGCTTGAAAGACGATCCATAGAACCGTGCCGGCAACAAATACCCAAATACTGTTTTTGATCGAATATAGCGAGTAGTTTTTCAATTCTTTTTAAGCAAAGCTGAGATTCTTTGTCTGCAATTCGATGGCTTTTTGTTTTATATACCTAATATACGATTGATGATCTGCTTCTTTATGCCCAGTAGAATAAAGCACTTCACCGTCATCATAACTGTTCAAGGCATATAATTCTAACACATCCACAAAATGCCAGCTCACCAGTTTATTCTCAGCGTTTAAAAAGGTGGACTCTTCTTCTCTGCCAATAGTCCGTGCTTTAAAAAAAGCTTCTTCCGGACTGCAGGATTTTATCATTCTAATTTGCTCATCAAATTGAGAACGGTCATTTCCGTCATCAATATTAATATTAAAAAGTAGTTTTACAAGGTAATTTTTCATATCGTTCTCTTCTGATTAATAACTTCTGATATCGATGCCGCCAAACACGGTTGTACCAATGAGTATAAGAGTTTTTGTCTTCTCTGTTCCTGCAGCAGGCATAGGTCTTTTATCCTCCAAACTTCCAAAGATGGTCACCACTTCCGATTTTATTTCCCAATTGGCAGGTACTAATAATTTGGTTCCAGCAAAGACCTGTTCAATTTCAAGTTTAGCTGATTCTTCAAAGTCAGCCTGCATTAAATTTAATTCTGTTCCGCCAAAAATAGTGATCACCTCGCCCCCCTTAAAGTTTTTAGAAAGCACGTTTTTTTTTGTTTCCGAAAAAATACAAGTCGAATCAATGACATCATCCTTATTATAGTCTTTTTTATCGTAATACGCCGCCACATAAGGATCGTTCATCCCATGTTTGCCTTCTCGCCAGTTTATACGATTGTATCTTCGGTTTCTGCAACGTTTATTGCGAGGTTTAAAAACCATCACCAAACCTACAAGGATGAGCACAATAGGCCACAAAACCGGACGTAGATGCATTTCTGGATAAAGATCAGAGATCAGAAAAGAACTTCCTATCACAACCAGTATTAACCAGGCCATGTTTTTAAAACGGTGTTTAATTCCAATAACGAGACCAATGCCAATGAGTAACATCTTCCAACTCAATAACCAGCTTGGTAACTCTGCCCCTAATTCACGTGCCAGAAAAAGACTTCCGATTGTTAATACCAACAAACCACTTACTATTTTTCCGCGGCGATGGGTTTGTTCCATTCGTTGCCACATTTCTTCCTGTTGATTATTTTGTACTTCCATGTTGTTTATTTTTTATGTAAAGATACAGTGGTTAAAAAGGATAAAACAGCTGGATTAGGTTAGAAGATACCGGGAGGCGGTGAGCAAAACTATTCTGTCGGTGAATGGTACTATTGCAAAAAAAATCTTATTTTAGTTCTTTAATCCCTTTCTCTTGAAAAGCACTTTTGGCATACTTGTTCTTCTGTTTCTGTTAAGTGTTAAATCCCTTCAATCTCAATGCCGCATTGAAAAACAAAACTCCAAATGGGGCATCAAAGAAAATGAAACGTTTATTGTTCCGGCTGTATATGATACCATTTTTAATTTTGATTCAACTAACCGGGTTTGTTTGGCCTGCTTTAAGATCAGAAAAGCCGCCTCCAGTCAATTCATCAAAACCATGACCACCTCGTATGCCTGCAATTATCTCAACAAAAAGGCTGAGCGTTTTGTGGCAAGATCAGAATACGGCGACACCCTTAGTGTTTTTTCATTAGGCAAGTCAACGGTGGCAAGCTTTCAAGGCAATCAGGATATTTTTGTGGTGACGGCAAAAGGCAAAAAAAATCTGGTCAATAAGGATTTGAAACAACTGACCTTTAAGGGTTATCAAGACGTGAGCGTAAGCAATGATAAGAACTTTTATTTTGCTCAGATCCTTAATGAAGGCGATGTGTTAGTGAGCGGATTGATCAATACCATGGAAAGAGAAATTGTTCCATTTAATTATTCAACCATTAAGATCAATACGAGTGACTCTCTGATAACTGCTTGCAGCGCCGGTATTCGGGCAAACTCCGAAGATGTGGTTTTTGATTATGAAGGCAGAAAATCAGAAGCCTCCTACCGCCACATTGATATGGCCACCAAACATTTTTTGATCCATAAAATATTTGAACCGAAAGAATATTATATTTTTTACAACAGAGAAACAAAACAAGAAACCACCTTTACGGCAGATGAACTGAGAATTCATGCGCATGATGAAATTATCGTCCGCGTAAAAAAAGACTGGTATCTTTATGATCTCAACACAAATAAAAAAATACCATTTAAATAAATCAGGATCTCATGAAAATAAAAGTAGCGATTAATGGATTTGGCCGAATAGGAAGAGTATTCTTACGCAATTGCATAAACCATCCTGAAATTGAAATTGTGGCCATCAATGACATTGCAGACACTGCAACCTTGGCCCATTTATTAAAATACGACTCGGTTCATCGTGCCTTTCCGGGAACCGTGACACATGAAGAAAATACACTCATTGTGAACGGACAAAAAATTAGAACTGTTGCCTTTAAAGACCCTTCTCAATTACCTTGGAAAGAACTAAATGTGGATACGGTGATTGAAAGTACCGGACATTTTTTAGATAAAAAAACGGCAGGCTTGCACATTGCGGCTGGTGCTAAAAAAGTGATCTTATCCGCCCCGCCAAAAGAGGATAGCATCAAATCCGTTGTTCTTGGTGTGAATGATCAGATCTTGACCAAAGAAGACCTGATTGTATCAAATGCCAGCTGTACCACCAATTGTGCGGCACCCATGTTAAAAGTGCTGGAGCAGTTTGGTATTGAACAAGCGTATATTACTACCGTCCACTCCTACACAAACGATCAACGCATTCACGATGCCCCGCACAAAGATCTGCGAAGGGCGCGTGCAGCCGCTTTAAGCATTATTCCAACCTCCACAGGAGCGGCAAAAGCCATCACCAAAATTTTTCCGCAACTGGAAGGGAAGATTGGTGGTTGTGGTATGCGTGTGCCGGTGCCTGATGGTTCTTTAACAGATATTACCTGTATTCTCAGTAAAACACCAAATGCAGAAGAGATCAACGCAGCCTTTAAACTGGCAGCCCAAACAAACTTAAAAGGAATTTTACAATACACCGAAGATCCCATAGTAAGCATTGATGTGGTGGGAAATCCGCACAGTGTGCTCTACGATTCAGAATTTACAAGCGTTGTAGGCAAATTGGTAAAGATCATCGGCTGGTACGATAACGAATGGGGTTATAGCAATCGTTTGGTAGAGCTCGTGATGAAGATGGGGAAATAAATAAGTTAGAACGCGTGTAAAACGCTTTTACACTTACCCTGGCCTTTTTTTATTTATCCAATTACGAAATGGCTTTTCAATGAGATCATAACTCAGTGAAGAAAACAACACAACTAACATCAGAAACATTAAACAAAGAGATAGGCCTATGCTTAGTTTTGGATTTAAACTCCCAGGCCCTGTATAGTTGAATCGCATCAGATCTAAAGCCGGTAATAAAACCGTGAAAATTAGAATATAATGCAGCATATAAATGGAATAGGATATTTTACCAACAAATTGAAATGGCTTTAATGTAAAAATTTTACTTAGAATTTGATTGTTCCCTGCAAAACATAAAAGAAGAATCATAAACAAGGGAATATAAACAAGATCATTGATTTGATTAGATAAAGCAGTTGCAAGCAGGATGATGCTTGCCAATCCTATAATATCCTTTGATAAAAAATAGATTAATTTTTTGTTCTGATACAAATAATAAGCAATCATACCCGTCATAAAACCCGCAAGTCCTCTTAAAAATCCCCAATCATAGGAGACATTAATATCATTCATGTTCAGAATACTTTTTGACAATATTGAACGAGGTAGGTAATAAACTATGGCCAAATAGATAAATATTACAAATACAACCATCATCAAATAGGTGAACATTTTTTTCTTACTTATAAATAAGGCCATAAATGGAAATAAAAGATATGCAAACCATTCTGCACTAATGCTCCATGAAGTAATATTCCATGTGAAAATTCTTTGTAAACCAAACGATTGAAGCAAAAATAAATGAGAAGGGATAGCAGCCGGATCATAAATTGAATTGCTCATATCTCCTAACATATAAGAATTTAAAGAAGCGTAAAAAATAAAAACGACTAACAGTAAAGTAAATAGGTGAAGTGGATAGATCCGCGCAAATCTTGCCTTGAGAAAATTGAAATAATTTTTCCAACTTAGTTGCTTTGAAAAGTAATCACCATAAACATGCAATATGATGAAACCACTCAGAATAAAGAACAAATCAACCATTAAATACCCCTTATGAATGATTGAACTTCCATGTGAAAAGTTCAAACCCATAACAATACCATCAAAATGATAGACAACAACCATAAGAGCAGCAATGCCTCTGAGTGCATGGAGATTAGGTAGATCAGGGACTTTACGTTTGAGTATATTGGACAAATTTCTGAATTTAGAATGCTTATTCTGGGATGATCTATTGAACTTAATGAAATTTTAATTATTCGATCTTACAAGAATATATTTTTTTACCCGTCTGAGTCGTTGTTATGGTTGCGGTTCCCGGAAGGATTTGTACAGAATTTTCTGAAACACTCACTTCATAATTTGAAACACAGTTGCTTTTAGCCGTTTTGAGTTTAATGTCCTGATAAACCGTTTTCTCCTCATAAGTTCCATTCAATGGACTTACAATGGTGGTGTCGCTTGGTGCAACTACCTCAATAGCTGGTAAGGGTGAAATGCTAATAGAAATTCCCGGTGTTTGATTTCGGGTAGTTACTGTTCCTTCTTTCGTTACCGTGCAGTTACAGGTTCTGTCCTTACGACACGAACTAAGTAATACAATTAAAGCTGCAAAAAATAAAGAGGTAGTTTTCATGCGTTTCAATTTTAAGGGATTTTTTATATGAAGGTTTGATCTGTTTATTTTTTCCACACACTGCCAACTGCCAATCCGGTGTTAATGTCGCGCAGAGACGCCAAGTTCGCAAAGAAATCAAGTGCTTATGCAAACTATCCCTGCCAAATACTCCTGCCTACTGCCTAAATATTGTTTCGCGCAAAGACGCAATGTTCGCAAAGAAATAAACCCTAACTGCCTATTGCTCCTGCGTACTGTCTACTATCCTTAGTGCTCCTCAGTGCACTAAGTGTCTAAGTGGTTAAGCGGTTTACAATTTAAAACTCAAACGTAATCTGCCCGTCCCCATCTAAAAAATCCTTAGCATTATCTTTATTTAGTTTCTCCATGGCTCTGCGGTGCAATTCCATTGGAGACAAGCCTGTTTTTTCATCTTCGGCTTTTGCTAAAAATTTGCGTGCCAATTTTATTTCTTCGGGTTCACGTAAATTAATTTCTTTGACTTTATATGAACTGAGTTTTTTTCCTTTGGCTTTCATGTTCACCATCGGACTAAATTCCACCATTTTTAAAACCTCATCAGCAATATCTACGCCTTTTTCTTTGGCGAACTTCACTTCCACCACCGGATTAATTTGTGCGGTGATCAGCTCAATACGTGATTGTTCGTGTTCTGTCACAATCAAGGTTTTATTGGTGGTGGCTTCCGGTTCAAAACGTTTTGTAAAGTATGATTTACTTACCCCGTCATAATAAATACAGGTTAAGGCTTGATGCGGATAATATTTTTCTATCATGATCACATCATCATCAAAATGATTCAACACATCGTAAGTATGCAAACGGTAAAAACCGGCACTGGTAATGGTTAAGATCTTATCATCGCCGCTGAATTTTCCTAAATAAGATCCGCGTTCTTCTTTATTCAAACGATGCGTTCCTTCATCAAACCAATAATCTTCCCCTTCTAAAGTAGAAGCGCCTTTTTCTTTGAGCGTGACTTTATTTACCGTGTATTTGGTAACAATATTTCCAACGGCGCCACGGGCTTTTATTTCCATCTCACTAAAATCAACCGGAATTTCTAATTTGCGTAAACCTGCTACGGCTCTTAAATTCACGATCACTTTTTCACTTTCCCCATTCGGATTTACCGTGAACCAAAATACGTGTGAGCCGGGAGTTCCTTTGGTTAGATCGTATTCTTTATCACGCGTTACTCCCGACACATTAAAGCGTTTCATAAAAGTGATACCCTTTGGACCATCGCGGTAGATCATGTTGTAGGTAGTACGCTCGTCGTTCTTTTTAAAAATAGCCACATGAATGATGTCTTTTCCAACAAAGGTTTTATCCGATACTTTAAACACCTTCATTTTTCCTTCTTTGGTAAAGGCTATGATCTCATCAATATCCGAACAATCGGTAATAAATTCGTCTTTCTTTAAACTGGTACCCACAAAACCTTCCACCCGGTTCATGTAGAGTTTTTCATTGGCCATCACCACCTGTGTGGCAATAATGGTTTCCAGTTGTTTGGTTTCGGTTTTACGTTCTTTCCCTACGCCGTACTTTTTCTTTAAGTTTTTGAAATACTCTACAGCAAAATCAGTCAGATTCGCCAAATGATGTTTAACCGTTGCAATTTTTGCATCAAGTTCTTTCATCTGTTCTTCAGCTTTAATGCTGTCGAAACGAGTGATGCGGATCATTGGAATTTGTGTTAAACGCTGCAGATCTTCATCAACGATCTCACGAATGAGTTTTTTCTTATGCGGTTTAAATCGCTCGTATAAATATTCGTATAAGGTTTCTTTGTTTGAATATTTTTTAAAGTCGATGTACATTTCTTCTTTAATGAATATTTTTTCCAAAGAAGCGAAATGCCATTTTTCTTCGAGTTCTTTTTGCTCGATCTCTAATTCACGCTTTAATAATTCGAGTGTTTGATGCGTTGAAATTTTTAAGATCTCGCTGACACCGACAAAACGCGGCTTTTCATTCTCAATGATACAGGCATTGGGCGAAATACCCACTTCACAATTGGTGAAAGCATATAAGGCATCAATGGTTTTATCGGGAGAGATACCGGGTTGTAAATGAATTAAGATCTCTACATTTTCAGACGTATTGTCTTCTACTTTTTTTACTTTGATCTTTCCTTTGTCGTTCGCCGCTAAAATAGAATCGATCAAACTTCCGGTGGTGGTTCCAAAAGGGATCTCCGAAATAATTAATGTTTTTGAATTGAGTTCTTTGATGCGGGCACGCACTTTTATTTTTCCGCCACGTAAACCATCGCGGTAATCAGAAAAATCGGCAATACCTCCGGTAATAAAATCAGGAAAAATGGTTGCTTTTTTTCCTCTTAAAATTTGAATGGAGGCATCAATTAATTCGTTAAAGTTATGAGGTAACACTTTTGTGGCTAATCCCACCGCAATTCCCTCTACACCATGCGCCAGTACTAATGGGAATTTTACCGGAAGCGTGATGGGTTCTTTGTTTCTTCCATCATAACTTAATCCCCAATTGGTGGTTTTCGGATTAAAAATAACTTCTTGTCCAAATTTTGATAAACGCGCTTCAATATAACGGGGCGCGGCAGCACTATCGCCGGTTAAAATATTTCCCCAGTTTCCCTGACAATCAATTAAAAGGTCTTTTTGTCCCATGGCCACCAAAGCATCGCCAATACTGGCGTCTCCGTGTGGATGGTATTTCATGGTATTTCCAATGAGGTTGGCAACCTTGTTGTAGCGACCATCTTCGAGTTCCCACATGCTGTGCAAAATACGGCGTTGAACGGGTTTCAGACCGTCTTCCATGGCAGGCACTGCACGTTCGAGAATAACATACGAAGCATAATCAATGAACCAGTTCTTGAACATACCACTTACGTGGGTAATGCTATCTACCTCTTTATGATTCTCCTGGTCCATTCCTTCAAAAATATCACTCATACCTTGTACAAAATTTAAAATGCAAATATAAGCTTAGCAAAACAAAAAAGGAGGATAGAATTGGATGATTAACAGCAAAATTGGGCTGAAATATTCACAAATTGGGCTTGAAAAGGTCAAAAATAGACGAAAAAAGGGTATTTGGAGGAGATTTTTGGAAGAAAATTGCAGTTTTTTTGCTCAAAATGATACCCATTTATTTTATTAAGGGTGTCGAATTCAACATTTTTTGGAAGATTAATCCATTTTTAACCGCAGAACTTGTCCCGTCCCCATAGCTATCGGGATCGCCTCGGGAGTAAAAGGAGTTTTAAAAAGAGTTTAGCAGAGAAAGATTGTCATTGTACCTTTGATAATTAAGAATACAATACTTTGATTTTCATAGTGTCCTCCGTGATCCCGATAGCTATCGGGATTGTGTCCTTTGTGTTTAAAAGATCGAAATGAATACTATTTTTTTTAACACGGAGTACACAAAGGAAGAGGCAACACAAAGTTCACAAAGACAATTATTTTAATACACAACGATCTTCCTTTTCAAAAAGAACAAAGCCTCGGCCATTTCGCTCATTAGCTTGGGATTGTTATAGGCGTTTAAACCTGCAGCCTCCAATTTATTGGCATAACCATAAACATCGGTGATCTCTGTTTTAAATAAAGGCTCTACAACTCCTTTGCCTTTTAATTCTAATTTTACAATCAAGGCGGCTAATTTTGTTTTGTAATTTTGCTCTAAGATCTCAGAACTAATATCTTGTTTGGTATCAGCAAAAGATGTGATCACATAATCTGCATCGGCCGCTTTATCAACAAAACTAACTTCTTGTCCGTTAAACTTTTGTTTGATAAATGATTCGATCGCATTCATACCGGTAGAAACGCCTAAATTATTTTCTACAGAACTGACGAAAATAGTAATGTTGCTTACCTGTGCATGTACTTTTAACGTGGAAGTTTGAACAAACTGTTGCAACAAAGTAACTCCCGCTCTGCCAATAGAATCGGTACCCATTAAGGTGGTAATATCCGGATTTAACGAAAAATCAACCTGCATGTTTAAAGGTTCTACGGTGTTTACTTTTACCTGCAATTCACCGCTTGAATTAGTAGATGCTTTGTCATTCACATTGATCTGATCGACATCACTTGCCACAATGAATGGAAAATTTTGCAAAGCGGTTTTATTTTTTAATTCTAAATTATACACCAATGGGTTGTATTTAGATTGAAAGGGTTTGATGACAGGTAAGGTCTTTTGCGTTACCACCGTAATTTGCTGTAATTGTCCCTGAATTAAATTGGTTAGATCAAACACGTTTTTTACCCCATTGGTTTGTGCTGCGTCAAAATTTATTTCTTCGCTCAAATAGGGCGTTAACACTCCAAATGCCTGTATGCGCTTTTTTAAAGACGAAGAAAAGTCCTTGTTTTTTTCATCCACAAAACTGGCTACAATTAAATTAGAAGCCTTGCTGATGGTTTGTTGTTTTTTCTTTGCTTTAATATCGGCATAGGTTTGTTTATCTAATTCGTAATACACCCAATATTGTTTTTCGTTTTCATACGAATCAACCAAGGTATATCCTTCAATATTATCGGTATTGGATAATTTGATGAGTGAATTAAAATTCTCGTTAAAATTATTATTGTTCTGAACCGTATACAAGACTGAGTTACTCGAAATATCCACTTTAATTTCAGAAGCCAGATCATACAAAGCGTTTTTCTTGGCTTCCATTTGATAATTTCCACCCTTGTCTTTTTCCGAAAATCCAATTCCAATGTATTTAAACGCGGTATTCGGACGATGACTCACCCAAATAGGTACTTTTACCTCCACCGGAACAGCGGTTTGCGCAAACGTTGCTTCTGCTTGAATCAAACAAAACACGGTCATTACAAAGACCAAATAACTATTAAATAAATTTCTCAATCTTAGTTTTAATTTTATTTCATTCTGCCGGCTGAATTCACAAACACTTTTATAGTTTGTTCAGTCGCTTCATTTTGTAATTCTTCAAAGGTTTTTAAATTGTTTCGTGCGCTAAATAATTGTCTCCAGGCGCGGGGATTATATCTTCCAATACCCGGTGTAATATCGGGATTATAGGGATACAGATTATTAATATTGCCACTGTACCGTTGAGCAAATTCCTGGTATTCAATATCGTCACGTTGCTGAATTGATTTAACTTCCGAGCTCATGATCTGATTGGTATAGGCATTGATCAGTTTATATTTAAAATCGTAGGAATAAATGCGTTGTGCTTTTACGTTGTTGTAATTAAATGCCTTGTATTCGGTAATGACAGTGGTATCATTTTTTCGGGTCTTTACTTCTTCAAACCCGCGTTGCGGTGTTTTTGTCAAACCTGAATTGTATTCTTTTTTATTCGATATATCAAACACATAAAAATAATCGGCACCCGTTGCTTTCCGAATAGCTTGAATGAGATCCACATTGTTACCATCATTCAGATCCAAATTGCCCGGAGCATTTTGAAAAGGAGTGTTGTTAATGATCTTAACCGAACTTAATTTTTGAATGGCGGTTTGACTAAAACTATTGAACAAAACATCCTGCAATTTATTTTCTGCCTGATTGTTGCTAGGTTTTGGCACGAACAAAATAAAACTCTTGGTTTGCTGAGCGCTGCTGAGTTCTAAAAGGTCTTTTGAATCTTTATAGGTTTCGGTTTTTTGTTTTATGGTGGATAACAAAGTCAGAGCCGCTGCATAATTCTTGCTTTCTAAATTGTTTATGGCACTTTGATACAAAGGCTCACAATAAGCCACTATTTCGAGGTGTTGAATGTTCTTGAATCCTTTGTTGTACTTCATCACTTTGGCAGTGTAGGTCAAGGCTTCAGCATAACGTTTTTGATTCACCAGTAATAAAGCCTGATTGTAATTTTTCAAACAATAGATCTCAACGGCTTTCTGGTAATCATCGTTGTAAGATTTCGGATAATCAAAGTAAACATTGAGCGCATTGGCGCGATCGTTAAAACTTTTGAGTTTTTCAAAAGATTCAAGACTGGCCTCGTATTGCTGAGTGTTGTAATTTCTGAAAAATTCAGAAGCCATGCTGGACACATTTTTTTGTCCAACCTCTGTTAATTTGATGCGTGTTTTTACATTGGTAGGTTTACGTTGCAGCGATTCGAGGTAGTACTCAGCGGCTTCATTCACCATGCCTCTTTTCTCCAGCTTTTCAGCGGCTTTGTAGTATTTTCTGGTGCCACTACAGGCAACAAAAAACAAAACACTCATTAAAATAATTATGTGCGATCTGATCTTCAAAATAAAAGGTTAAAAAAAGAGCATCTAAAAAAGATGCTCTTATAAAGGGAGTGAAATTATTTGCCTTCTTCGGCTAATTTTTTCATTTCAGCATCAAAGATCTGTTGGAATTTTTGTTTGTCGTAATCCAGTTTTAATTTAGCGTCACTTGAAATACGAGCATCGATCTTGTCAAATACTTCTTTCTTTCCTGCCTCAATTGCGATCCAGTAACTGTATCCACCGTCCGGCTCTTTGAAGATCTTCTCACCGATCTCTTTTACATTCGACATTTCTAAGTTAACTACTTCGCGTGCCAGTTCTTCGAATTTGTTCTCAAATTCCTGAGTGTTACCAACAGTTCTTTGGTTGGTGTATTGATCCGTTACTCTTTTTACAGTGGCATTGATGTTAGCTGCCATTTCTGCACGAGCGTTTTGAAAAGCAATTTTCTTCGCAGTAGACATGTCAGGAGATTTACCTACTTGTTTAGCGCGGAAAAAATCTTCGTTGCTGCGGTATTCTTTACTACTGAATGGTACTGAAATTTCTACCGCTCCGGTTTCTTTTTGAACCGGGGTCGATTTTTTTGATTTACAACCTGCAAGAGTTAAAACTGCAACAGCAGGAATTAAAAGTAAGTGTGTCGTTTTCATAATTGTATTTTTTGTTTGTGTTAATTATATTCCATGTATTATGCCAAAGATATCGATTTTCTCCAAATTAACTTCCTTTAACCAAAGGAGCCTTTTTTTGGTCTAAATCAGGTCTTTAATGTTAAATTTCATTAACATTAAGCCACCAGATCTTTCTCCGTATCCTTTTCAATGCGCAGATTATCGATGATAAATTCCTGTCTGCCCTGCGTGTTTTTTCCCATGTAATAGTTCAACAGTTCATTGATACTGGCTTTTTGATCTAACAAGACCGGCTCCAGACGAATATCTTTTCCAATAAAGTGTTTGAACTCATCGGGTGAAATTTCACCTAAGCCTTTAAATCGGGTGATCTCCGGCTTTGGTCCGAGCTTGGCAATGGCGGCTTTACGTTCTTCATCACTGTAGCAATAAGCCGTTTCTTTTTTATTACGCACCCTAAACAAAGGTGTTTGTAATATTTTTACATGATTGTTTTTTACCAGATCTGGAAAAAACTGAAGGAAAAAAGTCAACAGCAATAAACGAATGTGCATACCGTCTACATCGGCATCGGTAGCAATCACCACATTGTTGTAACGCAGATCATCCAAGCCATCTTCAATGTTTAAAGCTGATTGAAGCAAATTAAACTCTTCGTTTTCATACACCACTTTTTTTCCCAATCCAAAACAATTCAAGGGTTTCCCTTTTAAACTGAAAACGGCCTGCGTATTTACATCACGGGTTTTGGTGATAGATCCGCTGGCCGAATCTCCCTCGCATATAAACAATGTAGTATCTAAACGACGCACATCTTTCACATCATCTAAATGCGTACGACAATCGCGCAATTTTTTATTATGTAAGGATGATTTTTTGGCGCGTTCTCTCGCCAACTTCTGTATGCCTGATAATTCTTTGCGTTCACGCTCATTGGCCAGAATTTTTGCTTCAATGCCTTTCGCGATCTCCGGATTTTTATGCAAATAATTATCTAACTGTTCTTTAATAAAATCGCCAATAAAACTCCGAATACTTTGTCCACCCGGCGCCACCTCACTCGAACCTAATTTGGTTTTGGTTTGTGATTCAAACACAGGTTCTTGTACTTTTACGGCAATGGCAGCCACAATCGATTTTCGAACATCGGATGGCTCAAATTCTTTTTTATAAAATTCTCTGACCGTTCTCACCACCGCTTCTCTAAAAGCGGCCAAATGCGTACCGCCTTGAGTGGTATACTGTCCGTTCACATAACTGTAATATTCTTCACTAAAATGTTCATTGCTATGCGTCATCGCCAGTTCAATGTCTTCACCTTTTAAATGAATGATGGGATATAAAGTTTCGCCGGTGATGTTTTTTTCGAGGAGATCTTTTAATCCGTTCTTTGAAGCGTATTCTTGTCCGTTCAGTGTAAGCGTTAAACCGGTATTTAAGAAGGCATAATTCCACACCATGCGGTCGATGTATTCATGCACAAAATGGTATTTTTTAAAGATGGTATCATCCGGACGGAATTCCACATAAGTACCATTTTTTTCTCCCGGAGCAGCCACTAATTTATGTTCTTTAACCAATTCTCCTTTGCTAAACTCAGCGGTTTTGGCTTGACCATCGCGGTAAGCAGTCACTTTAAAATTAATGGATAAAGCGTTCACTGCCTTAGTACCTACTCCATTTAAACCAATTGATTTTTTAAACGCTTCGCTGTCGTATTTACCACCGGTGTTCATTTTTGAAACCACCTCAACCACTTTCCCTAAAGGAATTCCGCGTCCAAAGTCACGAATAGAAACAACGCCTTCTTTCACCACAATATCAATGCGGTTACCTTCACCCATCATAAATTCGTCGATGGAGTTATCCATGACTTCTTTTAATAAGACGTAAATACCATCGTCGAAAGCGCTGCCATCACCTAACTTCCCAATATACATGCCGGGACGTGTGCGAATATGTTCTTTCCAATCTAAGGATCGGATATTGTCTTCGGTATAATTTGATTTAGCCATTTTTATTTCGAGTTATTTCTTATTTATTTCGGAAATCTAAATTCGGGTTATAGTTGTAATTTTTCTTTTTTTCATTCCGCCACTTCGACTTCGCTCAGTGGCCGTGTTTTTTCTTAGTGCTTCTGAGTGAACTTAGTGCCTTAGTGGTTTAAACACCGTCCCCATCCAAAATATTACCAAGACCTCCTAAAATACTCCCCTCTTCTTTTCTTCTGCCGTAACTGTAAGATAAAATTCTTCCTGCTAATCGGCTGATAGGTAAGGTTTGGATCCATACTTTACCCGGACCTTGCAGCGTTGCATAAAACATACCTTCTCCACCGAACAAGGTATTTTTTACACCACCAATGAACTGAATATCATAATTCACATTACTTGTAAAAGCAACGATACAACCTGTATCCACTTTTAATATCTCACCGGAGTGAAGATTTTTTTCGATCACATGTCCACCACTGTGTACAAAGGACATACCATCACCTTCCAACTTTTGCATGATGAATCCTTCGCCACCAAATAAGCCGGTTCCTAATTTCTTTTGGAATTCAATGCCTACGCTCACGCCTTTTGCCGCGCATAAAAAACTGTCTTTCTGACAAATGATTTTTCCACCCAAACTAGAAAGATCGAGGGGAATGATCTTGCCGGCATAAGGTGCTGCAAAAGAAACCTGACGTTTTTGATTGGAATTATTGGTGTATACGGTCATGAATAAATTTTCGCCGGTCAACAAACGTTTTCCTGCTGAAAATAATTTACTCATAAATCCGGTTTCGTTTCCATCACCAAATAAGGTTTGCATGGTAATGCCATCGGTCATCATCATAAAACTTCCCGGTTCGGCGATCACCGCTTCTTGCGGATCGAGTTCAATTTCTACACATTGCATTTCTTCCCCAAGCAATCGGTAGTCTATTTCATGGTTGTTCATATTACTATTTTTTATTTCGGGTTTATTATTTCGAGTTACTTATTATTTATTTCGAGTTTATTTCCCTTTAGCTGTCGGGATCGAGTCGCATTGGGTATAGAACTCGAAATAATCAACCCGAAATAAGTAATTATTATACATTAAAACGGAAGTGCATCACATCTCCATCATTCACCACATATTCTTTTCCTTCAATGCGCAATTTACCAACTTCTCTGCAAGCTGCTTCTGATCCCAAGGTAATAAAATCATTGTAGGCGATCACTTCTGCTTTAATAAATCCTTTTTCAAAATCGGTATGTATCACGCCTGCCGCTTGCGGGGCTTTCATGCCATGATCAATGGTCCAGGCGCGCACTTCTTTTACTCCGGCGGTAAAATAGGTGTCAAGTTTTAATAATTTGTAAGCAGACTTGATCAGCTTATTCACACCCGGCTCATCTAATCCCATCTCGCCCAAGAACATTTGTTTTTCTTCATAGGTTTCGAGGGAAGCGATTTCACTTTCCATTTGCGCAGTGATCACTAAAATTTCCGCGTCTTCATGTTTGGTAGCCTCACGCACTGCATCCACATGTTTATTTCCTGTTTTAGCAGAAGCTTCATCCACGTTACACACATACATCACCGGTTTAATGGTAAGCAAATGCAAATCGGCCACATAAGGCAATTCATTTTCTTCTAAGTTCGCTGTGCGCGCAGAATGTCCGCTTTCCAAAGCTGTTTTTACTTTTGTTAAAGCATTGAATGTTCTCACCGCATCTTTATCCGTTCCGGTTTTAGCGAGTTTTTCATACTTCTTCATTTTGCCTTCCACACTTTCCAGATCCTTTAACTGTAATTCGGTATCAATGATTTCTTTGTCAGCTACCGGATTTACTTTTCCGTCCACATGAATGACGTTATCATCGTCAAAACAACGCAGCACATGCAATATCGCGTTACACTCACGAATGTTCCCTAAAAATTTATTTCCTAAACCTTCCCCTTTGCTGGCGCCTTTCACTAGTCCGGCAATGTCTACAATTTCAACCGTCGTTGGTAAAATATTCTGAGGTTTTACGAGCTCAGCTAATTTTGTTAAGCGTTCATCCGGAACGG
This sequence comes from Heterotrichella gracilis, assembly GCA_032358255.1. NCBI lineage: Eukaryota > Xanthophyceae > Tribonematales > Xanthonemataceae > Heterotrichella > Heterotrichella gracilis. The sequence continues at coordinate 751,436 of JAULBX010011099.1, read as the reverse complement.
TGATCGTGCCCACATTTGGATCGATCGTACAAAAAGGAAAATTCGCCGCCTGCGCCTTCGCGTTACTCAAACAATTAAACAAGGTCGATTTTCCCACATTTGGCAAACCAACAATCCCACATTTCAAAGCCATAAATTACAATATATTACCAGTTTTTAATAAAAACGCAAATATACTAACGAAAAAAGCTATTTAAATGGCTTTTACTTGTAAAAAATCTTAGTTTTTAACATAGTCTGATTATTATTAACATAAGCAGGCATAAGCCGTGCTCAAATGCTATTTTTGCGGCACAGGAGCAGTGTTCCGAAGCAAATAATCGATAAAAATGGGCAATTTAGTGGAGTTAAATCAAATGTGCGGTCAGGTTCGCCGCGATATTGTAAGAATGGTGCATGCGGTAAGTTCGGGTCATCCGGGAGGTTCACTGGGCTGTGTGGAATATCTGGTAGCCCTATACGGATCGGTGATGAAACACAATCCATCTGCTTTTAACATGGATGGCACCAACGAAGATCTTTTTTTTCTGAGTAACGGACATATTTCTCCCGTTTTTTACAGCGTATTAGCCCACAGCGGTTATTTTCCGGTGGCTGAATTAGCGACTTTTAGAAAATTAAATACCCGTTTGCAAGGACATCCTACCACGCACGAAGGCTTACCGGGCGTGAGGGTAGCGAGTGGTTCTTTGGGACAAGGCATGAGTGTGGCCATTGGTGCAGCTTTGGCTAAAAAATTAAATAAAGATTCACAATTGGTATACAGTTTGCATGGTGATGGAGAATTGCAGGAAGGACAGATCTGGGAAGCTGCCATGTATGCTGCCGCTCATAAAGTAGATAATTACATTGCTACGGTAGATTATAACGGTCGTCAAATTGACGGAGATGTGGATAAAGTGTTGCCATTAGGAAACTTAAAAGCAAAATTTGAAGCTTTTGGTTGGACGGTGTTGGAAAATCCAAAAGGGAACGATCTGCAAGCTGTGATTGACTCCTTAAATGCAGCAAAATCTTTAACAGGAAAAGGAAAGCCGGTGATGATCTTAATGAAAACAGAAATGGGTCAGGGTGTTGATTTTATGATGGGAACCCACAAATGGCATGGTTCTGCACCAAATGATGAGCAATTGAAAAAAGCCTTGGATCAATTACCGGTAACATTAGGGGACTATTAAAATTATAAATGAAGAATTAAAAATTAAAAATTTGAACCCTGGAAAGCATATCAAGCTCCTTTTACTAATTTTTAATTTTTTATTCTTAATTCTTAGCCCAAAAAACTTAGGGGCTCAAGTAAGCAACCGCATTCTTTTTATTTTTGATGATTCCTACAGCATGTATGCTCCCTGGAATAGTAACATCAAAATTGAAGTCGCTAAACAGGTCATGGGCGACTTTTTAGATAGTCTGAAAAACGAACCTAATCTTGAACTGGCATTACGTTGTTACGGACATACCACTTTTTTTAAACCCGAACGTAATTGCAAAGACAGTAAACTGGAAGTTCCTTTTGCGCCGGCTAAAACAAACAGTCCAAAAATAAAAGAACGGATCAAGCGGCTTGAACCCATGGGAACTACGCCTATTGCCTATTCATTGGGAGAATGTGTAAATGACTTTACTCCTTGCACCAATTGCCGCAACATCGTTATTTTAATTACCGATGGCATTGAAGAATGTAATGGAAATCCATGTCAGGTAAGTATTGATCTGCAAAAAAAAGGGATTTTTATTCGTCCCTTTGTGATTGGCGTTGGTTTAGATGTGAAGTTTGCTGATGTATTCGCTTGTATGGGAAAATTTTACGATGTGAGTAATGAAGCCAATTTTAAGGACGTTTTAAAACTTGTCATCACGGAAGCTTTGTCACAAACCACGGTACAAGTTGATTTGCTGGATATTCAGAAATTACCCTCTGAAACCGATGTAGACATGACCTTTTACGAGGCCGGCACTAACAAAGTAAAATACAATTACCTGCACACCATTAATCACCGCGGAAATCCGGATACCTTAGTATTAGATCCCGATCTGTTATATGACCTAACGGTTCACACCTTGCCGCCACAGGAAAAAAAGAACATCGCCATCATCAAAGGGAAACATAATGTGATATCACTCAATGCGCCGCAAGGATTTCTTAAACTGGATCTGGACGGCGCGAGCAATAAATATTTTCCAACCACAGTGGTAAGAAAAAGCGGGGACATGAAAACTTTGAATGTACAGGACTTTGGCAAAGCAGAAAAATACATCGTAGGTAAATATGATCTTGAAGTATTAACTCTGCCTCGCATTCACATCAAAAATGTTGAGATCAAACAAAGTAGCACCAACTCCATCAAAATACCAACCAGCGGAGCCGTACTTTTTAATAAACAAGGTCTTGGCAGTGGCAGCATTTACGTGGATGACGGTAAAAAAGTCACCTGGGTCTGTAATCTAAATCCTGCGCTCATTAATGAAGTTATTTATTTGCAACCCGGTAAATACAAGGTGGTATACAGACTAGATTCTGCGAAAGAAACATTAAAAACCGTAGAACGAAATTTTGAGGTCAAGTCGGGAATACCTATGACGGTGAAGTTGTTTTAGCTCCGTAAAATCCTGTAAGGTCTTGACAAATTTTGTAATAAGACCTTACAGGATTTGTCGAAGCCAATGAATTGTTCGAAACTCCTCCTTTTTATGAATAATTCTTCGGGATCTTTGGCCTTAAACACCTCTCTTTTTAGTAGATTTACACTCTTAAAATAAATTCTCCGAATGAAAAAATATACATACACCGAAAAGAAAGATACCCGTTCAGGATTTGGCGCCGGTTTATCAGAATTAGGAAAAACCAATCCAAATGTGGTAGCACTTTGTGCTGATCTTACCGGTTCCTTAAAAATGGATGCTTTTGAAAAGGAACATCCGGAGCGCTTTTTTCAGATCGGGATCGCTGAAGCTAATATGATGGGTATTGCGGCAGGTTTAACTATTGGCGGAAAAATTCCATTTACCGGAACCTTCGCTAACTTTAGTACCGGACGTGTGTATGATCAGATTCGTCAAAGTATTGCCTACTCTGATAAGAATGTAAAAATTTGCGCTTCTCATGCCGGCTTAACTTTAGGTGAAGACGGTGCCACACATCAAATATTAGAAGACATTGGATTAATGAAAATGTTACCCAACATGGTGGTCATTAACCCTTGCGATTATAACCAAACCAAGGCGGCTACCATTGCCATAGCCAAACATCACGGACCGGTATACTTACGTTTCGGACGTCCAACGGTTCCCAACTTTACGCAAGCCGATCAGAATTTTGAGATCGGAAAAGCAGTGATGTTGAATGAAGGGACTGATGTGACCATTATTGCAACAGGTCACTTAGTATGGAAAGCCATAGAAGCCGGAGAAAAATTAGCGGAGAAAGGAATTAGTGCCGAGATCATCAATATTCACACCATTAAACCATTAGATAACGAGGCTATTTTAAAATCTTTGAAAAAAACCAAATGTGTGGTGACTGCTGAAGAACACCAAATGAATGGTGGTTTAGGAGATAGCGTTGCACAATTATTGTCACGTCACTTACCAAGTCCACAAGAATTTGTAGCTGTGAACGATTCCTTTGGTGAAAGCGGAACACCTGATCAGTTAATGACCAAATACGGTTTAGATACCATCAACATCATTGAAGCAGTTGAGCGTGTGATGAAACGGAAGTAACTTTCTTCTCAGTTTATCCCGCTCTTAAAAAGGTCGAAATCTATTCATTCCTTGTATGTATAAGTTGGGGGCAAAACAATTTTTTTCTCTGTCCGAAGGCCTTCATGATCCTTATACCCATTAGTATTGTGACCTCTGTGCACACTTTGTGTCCATTGTGTTTAAAAAGTGCTGGAACAATCTGATTCTAAGGCAAAGGAAACTTCGTTGAAGTCCTCCGAAAAAGGGGAGAGACAACACAAAGTTCACAAGGGGAAACCCGAACTATCACTCAATTGAAATTAAACAAGCTATTCTTGACTTATCTTTAAATAAACAAAACGCCTTCGAATTCAACTACCCACGCCATCTGTGTAAGCTAACAATTATTTAAAGTATAAGCCCTTTTAATCCTTCAATCCTTTTCATACCTTAGTCTCTTATTAAAAAGGAGACTCGTAAAATGAAAAAATTTAACCATACAAAAATTGTGGCCACCATGGGGCCGGCTACTGCCGATATAAATGTATTGGAACAAATGTTTAATGAAGGATTGGATATTTGCAGAATTAATTTTTCGCATGGAGATTACGAAGCTGTGATGGTAAGTGTGAACAACATTCGAACCCTCAATAAAAAACTAAACCGTCACGTGGGCATCCTTGCCGATCTTCAGGGACCAAAATTACGAATAGGGGTGATCAAAAATAACAGCGCCGACTTAGTGAATGGCGAGATCATTGATATCACTACCAAAGAATGTGAAGGCGATGAGAAACTGATCTACATTACGTATCCACAATTTCCGCAAGATGTGAAAGTGGGTGAGATCGTGTTGATCGATGACGGAAAATTACATCTGGAAGTGATTGAAACCAATGGAAAAGACAATGTGAGATGCCGTATTAAAGTAGGCGGCCATCTCTCTTCCAAAAAAGGAGTGAATCTTCCGAATACAAAAATTTCACTGCCTTGTCTGACTGTGAAAGATATCCGTGATTTGGAATTTGCATTACAACACGACTTTGATTGGATCGGATTATCGTTTGTAAGAAGCGTGACCGACATTGTTGAACTAAAAGACATCATTCATTCAAAAGGTAAAAGAGCCCGTGTGATCGCAAAGATCGAAAAACCGGAAGCCATTAAGGAAATTGATAATATCATTGATCTAACGGATGGCATCATGGTAGCCCGCGGGGACCTTGGTGTTGAATTACCGATGGAACGTGTTCCGCTTTTACAAAAAATGATCGTGAATAAATGCATTCAGGCCGGAAAGCCTGTGATCATTGCCACTCAAATGATGGAAAGTATGATCACCTCCTACACACCAACCCGTGCAGAAGTGAATGACGTGGCCAATGCCGTGATGGATGGTGCTGATGCCGTGATGTTAAGTGCTGAAACTTCCGTTGGAAAATTTCCGGTGAAGGTGATCGAAATGATGCGACGAATTATTTCTGAAGTAGAAGATCTGGATTCTATTTATTATAAAGAGCACACTCCTACCGTAAAAACGATCACTTATATTACCGACAGTATTTGTTACAATGCCTGCTCGCTGGCTCACCACGCGGGCGTACAAGCACTTATTAGTATGACTAACAGTGGTTATACCGCTTTTAAACTTTCCAGTCATCGACCAAAAGCCCCTATTTTTATTTTTACTGATAACCGTTCTCTGCTTACCACTTTAAGTTTAGTGTGGGGTGTAAGAGGTTATTATTACGATAAATATGAAAGCACTGATCAAACCATTAACGATTTAAAAGACATTATTAAAAGTGCCGGTTTGGTTAAAGCAGATGATCTGGTGATCAATATTGCCAGTATGCCGATGAAAGAAAAAGGGCGTACCAATATGATGAAACTAAGTTATATTCATTAATGTGGCTCTTTGCCCCTAACATAACCTGTACACACGGCTTCTCCACCCGCAGGGGTGGTGTCTCTCAGCATGCCTTTCAATCCTTAAATCTTGGCGGCTCAGACGATAATGCTGTTTCCATTGCAGAAAACAGAAGCCTGGCCTTAAAAGCATTATCACTTGCTTCTGATTCTCTTTGTACTTTAAAACAAGTGCATGGCAATAAAGTGTGTTTAGCAAAACCCGGTCAACAAGAAGGAGATGCTTTAGTCACGAATAAAGCAGGACTCACCCTTGCCATTAGCATTGCCGATTGTTATCCTATTTTATTTTACGATAAAGTGAATCAGGTCATTGGTGCCGCACATGCCGGTTGGAGAGGAACACAGGCCAAGATCGTTGAAAATACCCTACATGAAATGATTAAGCTGGGTGCAGAGAAAAAAAATATTCAAGTAGCCATTGGTCCGGGAATTTGTCAGGATAAATTTGAAGTTGGACCGGAAGTCATAGCCAAATTTAAGGAAGCCGGTTTTCCGGAAGCGTGTTGGCATGAAAACAAAATAGATCTGGTAAAATGCAATCTGTTTATTTTAAAACAAAATGATATTTCAGAACAACAAATTTGGAGCATGAACCGTTGTACCTTTGAATCTGATTTTTTTAGTTACCGCAGAGATAAAGGCATAACAGGGCGTATGTGGGGAGTCATTGCTTTAACCTAAGTTCTTATCCGTTTACCATGACCGAAGTGAAAAAAATAATTGTCTTACTTTTTTTTAGTTTGGCCTTGACCCTTAAGTCACAGCTGCCCTTTTTATCTATCAATGAGGCCATTGGCAGTTCTCAGTTTTATAAAGCCGAACAAGTGTTAGATTCCTGCAAGGAGGCCTCTTATTTTTTGGACAGTGTGACTTATTACAAAGCTTTATTAAGTCTAAAAAAAGGTGACATTAAACAAGCCAAATCCTTAAGCATGGAGTTAAAACGCAATTACCCACAATTTAAGGAAGTGGCTTATGTGAATGGCTTGATTTATTTTGTAGAAGGGAAATATCAAAAAAGCATTGCCGAATTTAATACCATATTAAAAGACAATCCCAAACATTTAAAAGCCACTTATAACAGAGCCTTGGCGAAAGCTTTGCTGGAAGACCATTGGTCAGCTATAAACGACCTGAGTACCTGTATTGAAATGGCTCCAAATTTTGCGATGGCCTATTATTCGAGAGCTTACTGGTATGAATACCTAGGCAAGAACAAACTGGCCGTTGAAGATTATGAACGCTGTATAACAATTGATACAACTTATTTTGACGCATACTTGGGGTTAGCCACTGTGTATGTTAATCTCAAAGAGCAGGAGAAAGCCTGTGAAACCATTAATAAGGCTATAAATGCCGGTTCATTAATCGCTGAAGAAGCAAAAGGTAATTACTGCAAATAAATATCATTAAGAATCTACAGGATTTAAAATGGATGTTGGTGCAATTGTTTTATTTCTTAAATTAGTATATCCAATACAATTTCCCATGAAAAAACTTTTACTACTTTCATTTTTAGTCCTCCTCATTTCAAAAATTAATTCTCAGGTGGTTTTTTGTCCACCGGGAGCGGAGTGGCATTATAAATTCGGAAACATCCTTCCTTATTATCCAATTAATGAAAACATTAAATATATAGGAGATTCCGTTATTTCAGGTGAAACAACAAAAGTACTGCGACATACAAAATATTACAATTCAACCAACGACTATTATGGTACTGTTTACACTTTTCTGAAACAAAATGGCGATACAATATTTTTCAAAAGCCCTATCACTCAAAACCAATGGCAAATACTCTATAATTTTAATACACCTGTGAGTAACGGTTGGACTAATAACGTTTCAATTGCGCCTAACTATTCAGTAACTTTTATGTTTTCAACTCTTGTTGATTCTATAAAAGTTATTAGCGTTAATAATACAAGTTTAAAACAATTGTATGTGACTAATGTAAGTCACCGTTACCAAGATGTCTTCATAACGAACGGCATCATTGCCGAAAGATTCGGGTCTTTAACAGATTATTTATTTAACTTTTCCAATTATGCCCATGGCACGGATGCTGACTATTTTGGCGAAATCTTATGTTATCGTGATAATACAATCGGTCTAAAACAATTCAGCGCTCAATCATGTTTGACCGGCCTGGAGAGTAGGAAAACAAAAGAAAACAATTTACAAGTATTTCCAAATCCCTGTAGCGACAATCTTAAGCTCAGTCTTGAAACACAAAACACATCCTCAAATTATGAAATGCGTCTGATGAATGCTTTGGGAGAAGAAGTTGTTTTAGATAAATTTCGGTTTAATTCTGAAGAAACCGTTCAAATTGATATGAATACTGTTAAATCGGGACTCTATTTTGTTCAAGTATTTGAAGATGGAAGATTGATAGAGACTCAGAAGATCATAAAAGAGTAGATTCATTTAACTGTGAATCCTAATGAGAAAATAAAAAACAAAACTATCGGCAAACTTTTTCTACCTTTTTTAATTTTTGTTCATTGCCTGTATTAAAGATCAAATAATAAACGCCATCAGTTAATTCGGTAATAGAAATTTCGAGTTCTTTGTCGTTATTAGCTTCTACCCTTTTTATTAGTTTCATATCCGTTGAATAGATATAAACTCCTTCTTGAATAATTTGTTCGGAAGCAATTTTAAAATGGCCATCATTGGTTGGATTTGGGTAAACAGACGTTAGGTTACTTTCTCCTTTGGTAATTGCTATTGTTTGTGAGTATTCATAGCTACCATCAAAATCTTCTTGACGGAGGCGATAATAGTTAACACCATTAAGAGGTTCTTCATCTATAAAATCATACGTGTTTACTACTTTTGAGTTGCCTTTACCCATTCTCGTTCCAATTTCCGAAAATTCACCTAAGCTACTTATTCGTTCAATCACAAATTGTTTGTTTTGATGTTCACTGGCCGTTTGCCATTCAAGAAGTATTTTATTTTCCTGCTCACTACCATAAAAATTGAGTAGTTCTACAGGCAAGGTACTCAATCCGGTCACGGTAATTCGCATGTGATCAACTTGGGCAGTTCCGTTAGTAATGGAAGCGCTCAATACAGCCCCAAAATTACTGGCATTAATTTCGGCCACAGACCAGGTGGTTCCCCACAAATTAGAGGAAGAGCCATATGTAGTATAGGTATCCACTGTATTCCAGGGTCCTACAGTATAAGCCAAATTGCTTCCTGTTACCGTTCCACTCTTTACCAAGCGAACCGAATTATCAAGTTCCCTTAAACAGGTCAAATTAGAGTAAATAACCAGTTGCCGGTTAGGGGTTCCTGCAAAAGTGTAAGATGGGGCAACGGTTCCCGCAGATGCGATTGATTGTTGAGAAATTTGAGTACAAATTCCACTCGAAGCGGCACTGGTATTGGCGGTATAAGTGTCTATTACCTCTGTAAAACCGGCACTAACGGAATACGTATTGGTGCCGCCGGAGGTACTTGCAGGTGTCGTATTATTACCACAATGAATAGCTGCAACCACCATCCCACCACCGGTAGTTGCTAATGTTGGACTTACAGTAATTTGTGCCGCTGTAGCTGAAGTGGTATAGATCTGAGTGGTGGTAAATGGCAGTGCTTGATCAACCCCTGCATAAACAGCACTCGCATAATAATTCACCACATCCGAACTTACAGTACCCGAGGCAAAAGTGGGCACAAAGGAGGTATTGCTGGCTGCAGCGATACCGGTCTCCAAAAGTGCCCAAAATTCCATTTTTGCAGCAAAGCTAGTGACGATACTTCCCTCAATGATCTGTGTCATGGCCTGTCCCCCATAAGTGACCCCGGTAATGTCTCTCAATGTTCCGTTTTCACCTGAGTACAAAAAAAACAACATACGGTTACTACCTGCAGACACTGTTTTTGTTAATCCTGCCGACCAGGCGTTCAAAGTAGTAACAACAGTTGGACTCAGGGTGCTTTTCTCAATGTCTAATTGAATGCCCGTTATAGAAGTTGTTGTTGGCAGTGTAAAACCATAATTAGTGGCGGATAGGTAATTGGTTAATCCTTTGTTTGCGACATTTGCACGTTGATTGTTACTAGATGCAACAAAATTCGGACTCGTCCAGGAAAAAGATCCGACAGATGTTGAATTCGTATGCGTGGCCGGATTATTTGGACCAAATGTTTGAGCAGCAATATTGAGATTAACAGAGATCAATATTAAAAACACCCATAATTTAGCCGGTTTTTTAATAGGAATTAAAGTACTCATGTTTTAGATCTCGATAAAATTGGACGTTTATAGGTTAAATATAGCCTTTCGTGGGTTAAATATAGAACTTCATGTGTTAAAAAAATTGGGCTTGCTGTTTTTGAATTTAACTTCGTTTTGTTAGTAAAGTCGAATTTAATAAGGTTTCATCACCGCGCTCTTTAGGCGAGTATTTACGTTTGCTGAATATTTCTATTCCGGGCGTATATGGTACGAGTGCGGATGAGGTGGAAGCGATTGCTTAAAAACAGAACTGCGCAGGAAGAGGTTTCTGCGCAGTTTTTATCAATAATTCTTAGGCTCTCGACTTGTGTGCCTTATTCGTAAAATATTTACTGTAGTTCCGGTTATTTGAAAGGAAATTCTATAGCTAAATACCAAAGCTGCTTTATAACTACCATCGTTATTCTGTTTAAATCTATCAGGTGGATAAATGTGATACTGAGTGCTTAAATCATCAATAGTATCTAACTACTTCTGCCCCGTGCTCCCAAATCCACCTGCACCGCGATGTGAGTCTTCCAATTTCTCCACCACATACCAATCAATGCGTTCGTGTTTGGCTACCACCATTTGCGCAATGCGTTCTCCATCGTTGATTGTAAAATCTGAGTCAGATAAATTCACTAACAAGACTTTTATTTCGCCGCGGTAATCGGCATCAATGGTGCCGGGCGAGTTTAAAACGGTGATGCCATTCTTAAAGGCTAAACCACTTCTGGGTCTTATCTGCGCTTCAAAACCTATGGGCAATTCAAAAAACAATCCCGTGGGTACTAATTGACGTTGTAAGGGTTTTAAAACAATGGGCGCCGTGAGATTGGCTTTGAGGTCTAAACCTGCTGCATGCTCTGTGGCATATTCGGGCAAAGGATGCGCCGATGTGTTGATGACTTTAAGTGTGAGAACTGACATTGGCATTTAATTTTTTTAGATTATTAATTTCCAATTTATAAATGACCCAAACAAATATTCCTATCAACAAATTATTCAAAAAGATCTTGATGCCAAAATGTTCCATGTCCGCATAGGTCAAAGAAAGTCCGTATAATCCAAAAGTCAACAAGGCATAAATAAACATGGCCCTCACATTGTATTTGATGGGAAAATATTTTTGTCCCAATATATACGACAGGATCATCATGCCGCCATAAGCTGCTAAAGTAGCCCAGGCACAAGCCATATACGAGTACTCCGGAATAAAGATGACATTGATCACAATGGTGATCACGGCTCCTGAAACAGAAATAATAGCGCCGTATTTGGTCTGTCCACTCAGTTTATACCAAATGGATAAATTGTACACTACACCCAGACATAAATTGGCCAGCAACAAAATTGGCACTACCGCCAAACCGCTCCAATACGGTTCGTCAATGAGTTTTTTGATCCAGTCTAAGTTCATAATGGTGCCTAAAAACAAGATGAGACAAAAGATCACAAAATACTTCATCACAAAGGCATAGGTTTTTTTTGAATCTTTTTCTTTGGCTTTTCCAAAAAAGAAAGGCTCCGCTGCAAAACGAAAGGCCTGAATAAAAATGGTCATTAAAATAGCGATCTTGTAACAAGCCCCATAAATACCTTGTGCGATCTGGGCTTCCTCTTTATCGACCATGAATTTTTTGAGTATAATTCTGTCCAGAGTTTCGTTGATCATTCCGGCAAATCCTAAAATGATCAAAGGCCAGGTGTAACGCAGCATTTCTTTCAAGAGTTCTACATTTATATTGAAACGAATAGATAAAACCTGTTTACTCACTAAAACAAGGGTCAGTAAATTAGCAATGAGATTGGCCAGAAAACAATAACCAATGCCTATTTCAGGCTTGTACAAAGTAGCCATAAAATTTTGTTCACCGGCATCGAATGCTTTTTTACAAAAGGAAATAAAAAATACAGTGAGTGTAAAATTGATCACCACATTGAATAATTTGAGCATTGAAAATCGAAGTGCTTTGTTTTCAGCTCTCAATTTCGCAAAAGGAATACTCATGATAGCGTCGGAAGCAATGATGAGGATACACCAGGTAATAAATTCGTTTGAATACGTCGCGTTATCGGTTGACAATGCATTCCCGATCATGGGGGTAAAGATCATCAGAATCAAACTAAACAAAATGGAAGAACCCAATAAAGACACCATGGCCGTATTGAACACTTCCGACTTATTTTCGAGTTTGGAATTAAAATTAAAAAAGGTGGTCTCCATGCCATACATAAAGATCACATTCAAAAAAGAAATGTAGGAATAGAGTTCTGAATGAATGCCGTATTCAGCCGGCAGAAAGGCACGCGTGAGAATGGGCGTGAGAAAATAATTTAAAAACCTGGGCAAAATGGTACCAAGTCCGTAAACGACAGTTTGTCCGGCTAACTTTTTTAAAGGATTTGACACGCTTTAGTAATAAAACTAAAATTAGGTATTTTAAACTTACGGGGCTTTGAGATACGGCGAAGATATTAACTAAGGAATGTAAAGAAGAGATTCTGAAGAAGAAACCACTTAGACACTGAGGACACATAGAAACACTAAGAAAAATACGGCCACTGAGCGCGTCGCATTGAGCGAAGTCGAAGTGGCAACTGATGAATTAGAACCACTTAGACACTGAGGACACTTAGGAACACTAAGTGTAGGAAACAGTTGGCAGGGGCAGGAAGCAAGAGTAGTTAGTATCAAAACAAAGAAAGATGTAAACCAGCTCCGTAGGAGCGACATAGATCATTCCTAACAACTACCGGTCCCGGAGGGACCAAACATTCTTAAAAAATAAACGAAGAAGTCGCTTGCCCCAGAGGGGCAACACAATTCAAACTTATTGCATACTATCTCTAGAAAGGCTGCTCCAAAATGTTTTGAGTTTATAAAAAGTCCTTTTATCATCTGAGTGTTCGGCTCCGCTGGAGCCGGTTTTTTTTGTTGTGTTTTTTTTTAAGACGTCTTGCCCCTCTGGGGCAATAACCATTCCGGTATAAAAGGCGGAGCTCAATGACAATTATCGTTTAGCTTATTACAAACAGTGCGCCTCTACGAGGCTCGAAGTATAATTACGATCTGATTAGTGTTTTGGGTCTCTAAATGCTCGTTTCATAGAAATTGAAATTGTACCTGATGTTAAATCAGGATGGCATATGAGTCCCGGAGGGACGACATATTACTAACAAAACAAAGAAAGATGTAAACGAGCTCCGTAGGAGCGGCATAGATCAATTGCCAATCAAGCATCGGTCCCGGAGGGACCAAACATCCTTAAAAAAAACAAGTTCAGAATTTTCTTGCCCCAGCGGGGCAACACAAAAGTATAAGCAGATCATTCAGTCTCTTAAAGCAAACGCTCCGAAAGCAAGCGCGTCATGCTAAAAAAATGAAGCATCTGCATTTTCAGTAAGTTAAGGTTTGTTTCAGTTGAAGATTTTACACAGAGTAAATAATCATGGTGCCCTCTTGTGCCCCGGTGACTCCCGAATAATCGGGACAAGTTCTGTGTTAAAATATACCGAAATTACTTCCCCATCGCTTTGATCTGATCTTCCAGAATCTTAATTCCTTCCGTAAAACTGTGTGGATTATAACCCAGATCATTGATGGCTTTATCGATGATAAAACCGGTAATTGGCGGACGTTTAGCCGGTTGTTTGATATCAGCACTTTTGCTTGGTTTGATCAGGCTTTTATCCAAACCATAATAATCAGCAACCACATGCGCTAATTCTAAAATGCTATAAAAATTTTTACCTGAAATATTGTAAACACCTTTAGCATGTTTTTTGGCAATGAGGATACAGCCATCGGCCAGATCTTCAGCCAATGTTGGTGTTCGGTACTGATCGTCCACCACGTTGATCACTTTACCTTGTTCTAAATTTGATTTCACCCACAACACAATGTTGCTGCGACTCATATTATCCACAATACCATACACCAAAACCGTACGGGCAATAGCCCAATCAAGGCTTGATGCCATCACTATTTTTTCGGCTTCCAGTTTTCCTTCCGCATAATAACTTAAGGGATTTGGTTTTTCTTCTTCATCTAATGGACCATGTGTGCCATCAAAAATAAAATCGGTACTTAGGTGTATAAAGTGCGGATTGTATCCATTATGTTTTTTCTTCAAAGCTTCCAAAGCCTTCACTTGATAGTCAACGGCCGTGGCGTTCATTAACCAACTGCCTTCGCGATCGGTCTCGCAGGCATCCACATTGGTTTGTGCTGCCGTGTTAATGATCACATCGGGCAAATGTTTCGCAAACACCTCTTCCACATTTTTTTTAGAAGTGATGTCCAGCGTTTCAAAAATATAACCATCGCGTTGCACTAAACGATTATCGCCTCTGGCAGTTGCAATGCAGGTAATGCCGCTTTGGTTGCGGAGTTTGTAAACTAATTTTTGTCCTAATAAACCATTAGAACCGGTGATGAGTATTTTCATTTTTCTTACTTTTAGAATAAAAATTCTTTTTGCCTAAATACTTGACTAACCATAAATTTCAATACCGTTTCAGTTCGAGTAGCTTTTGCCTGCCTTCTGCAAAAGCATATCGAGAACTCAAGGCAACATCTCGATACGGCTTGCAAACATTCCGGAGGCCTACTCGATGTGACACGATACTATGTGTTTTTTTGCTTCATTTACTTTTTAACTTTCAAATGTAACTCGGCACTTTTCTCTAACTGCTTGAACCAGGCTTTTCCATATTTGCGGATAAGAGGCTCTTTTAAAAATTTATAAACCGGTACATCCAGCTTAGAGCCGCATTCGCAGGCCGGTTTGCAAACATCCCACTTATCGTAATTAACCGCATCGTAGGTTTTATGTTGTGTAATGCGCACCGGGTATAAATGACAAGAGATCGGTTTTTTCCAATCAACTTTGCCTTCATAAAACGCTTTTTCAATGGCACATTTCGCAATCTTCGTTTCATCGAAATACACAAAGGCACATTCTCCTTTTTCACTCACTAAGGTGGTAGTGTAATCGCCATCACTGTCAATCACGTAAGCGCCATGCTTTTCAATGGCCTTTATCCCTTTTTTCACCATGTAAGGTTTTACTTTTTCAAGGATGGAATCCAGGATCGGCAATTCGTCCTTATCTAAAGGCGCACCACTGTCACCGGCAACACAACAAGCCCCTTTACAGGCATTAAGGTCACAAACAAATTTTTTCTCGAGAAGATCTTCGCTGATCAGTGTTTTATCAATTGCTATCATTATACAGGCAGCAAAGATAAGAATCTGTTAATTTAATTGGGAAAAATCTACTAATTAATGGCCATATTCTGCGTCATGTAGGCGCCTAGGTATTTTTCAAGGATGCCACGGTAAGCAGGACTGCTCTTAAATCCGCCAGGACCATTAAAAAATTCATTAAACATCGTCTTGTGCTGACTGCCTTTAGGCATGATGAATCCGAGTTCTTCTTTTGATTGACTTAAGATCTTTTGCATTTTCAAGAATTTACCCGGATTATTCTTTAGATAAAACCAAAAACCAACCGCGTCGACGTAGCCAAAACAAAGTACATTTTTTGAAATTTCATCCAGAATCTTGATTTCATCCGTTTTATAGGAGATCTTAAGATCGGCGATATAGGTCTTTTTTAATTCGAGTACATATTTGTTTAAGGATGTATTGCTAATGGTAAGAGCATTCATACTTCCTAAAGAACGCATGATCTCATCTGCTGTTTTGGTTTTAACATCGGGCGCGTGCCCATTGGTCACGCAAAATGCCACATTCTTTAAATAAGCCGGCGAAAAATCGACCTCTAAAGCTCTTTCTGTGTTAATGGTTACCGATCCTAAACCAAAACTGTTTTTACTTCCTTTTTTGGTAGCGGCATAAAAGTTGTCAAAATCAGTAAAACCGGTATGTTTTATGGTGAGGCTAATATTCTTTTTTGTTTTTAACCAGGCAGTGTATTGATTTATTATTTCAATCTCTAATCCTTTAATTTGGCCTGCCTCCGAGTAACAGAAAGGCGCTTGATCATAATAATTAACGTATAAAGTGTCATTTGTTTGGGCATCAGCATTGATTGCTGATAGAATGAATAGTATGACAATTAATCTCTTCAAAGTGATATTTAGTTTTGGGCTCAACCGTTTACGAAGTTAGAATTATATTTGACACTGTCCAATATTTTTGTCTTAGGTTTTTGTAAAAAAATTAAAATGATTTACCGGAATATTCCTCTTTTAAATTAAAAAACTGTTATTAATTAACCGATAAAATCCTTTCTTTTATCATTCATTTTCGTTGCAAAAATACAACATCCTTGCTCTATAAAGTTAGATAATTCAACTAATTTTTTCAATTAAAACCCTTAGTTTTCAGCTGATTCTTATCATATTCCGAGCCAAGACGTATTAAACTGCACTACAGTCATTTTAAGGGTGTAGCATCATTTGGATTTATGTATTTTTGGCAATGTTTTTAGTATTTAATGCGTAAATTAGTTGTTCAAACATGTATTAATTTTCTTTTGATGTCATAATAAATGGAAGAAATAATTAATAAAGTAGCCGGCAGCGGAATCGTTAGTATTGATCTGGAAGAATTTTATACTCCGGGGGAGAGAATTATTTTCGATATCACCCCGCATTTATTTCAAGGATTAATTTTGAAAGAAAAGGACTTCAGGGACTTTGTAAAAAACAACGATTGGTCTGTTTACAAAAATAAAATTATTGGCATTGTTTGCTCGGCCGATGCCATTGTGCCAACCTGGGCCTATATGTTGATCAGTCTTGCCCTTGAACCATTCGCCAAACGAATATTATTTGCCAATGCGCAAGAGATTGAAACCATACTTTTTGCTGAACAATTAAACGACTTGAATCCCCAATTCTATAAAGACGCCAGAATTGTGATCAAAGGATGTGGCGATAAACCCGTTCCAACCAACGCTTATGTGCAATTGACCGTACTTTTAAAACCGGTAGCCAAAAGTATCATGTACGGAGAACCCTGCAGCACTGTTCCCCTCTACAAAGCAAAGTCGTAAAGAATAATTGATTTTGAATTTATTCGTCAAAACGTTTTAAACGAATAGCCTTTTGAGAGGAAATGTTCCAAAAAAAGTGGCAAGGCATGTTTGATGTTTTTTTCAGCTTTAATATTATCATGAAATAAAACAATGCTTCCGTTACGCGTATTATTTAATACATTTTTAGCAACCTGCTGTTCTGAGATCTTTTCAAAATCATAGCTGATCACATCCCACAAAATTATTTTATAGCCTTTTTCTTTTAATGCCTTGTATTGAGAAGGTTTTAACTGTCCATACGGTGGGCGGAATAAATTATTCTCTACCAGTTTTTTGCAATCTTCTACTTCTTTCACATAATCGCCAACTGTTTTTTTAAAACCCTTTGAATGAAACATGGTGTGATTGGCTACCACATGACCTTCCTCTTTGATGCGTTGAAAAATTGCGGGGTTTTTCAAAATATTAGCGCCAACACAAAAAAAAGTAGCCTTCACCTTAAATTGTTTTAACTGATCTAAGACCCACTCTGTAAGCTGCGGTATTGGGCCATCATCGAAGGTCAGATAAATGGTTTTTTCATCTTTTGCCATACGCCAAATAGCACGGGGATAAATTCTCCTCAAGATGGCATTGGGTTGTATAAGTAATAAGTTTTTCAAACTAATTTCTAAAAAAAAAGAGAAAGAATTTTTTCATTCTTTCTCTTTAATGTATGATTAAGGCAACTGTGGTTCCATTTCAGGCGGCGCCATATCCTCAGGACTTAGCACACCTTGAATTCGATTCATAAATTCTTTGGTTAAGGCCTCTTGTTTGTATTGTTGAGCCAATCCAACCAAACGTTTTAAGACTTCCTTTGCCTGATTAATATCGCGACCATAGGCATTTCTGCGATTTGGTTTTTGCGCGGTATAAATTTTAAGGTCTCCTTCATAGATGTCGAATAATTTTTTAGCTAATTCGTTTGCCTTCTTTGATTCTCCTAACTCATAATAAGCCCCGCAAACTGTGTAGATAGAAGCATCGTAAGGGATATTCTCATCCGGCATAACGGCTAAACATTTGTCGAGCACATTTTTTGCTTTTTCATTCTTTCCTTCAGTAATAAGAGCTCCGGCTAAAATGCTCATCTGCATTCTTAAATTACCAACCATTCTCACACAATTTTCATCGAGATTCACACCCGGTTTATCCATCCCGCCCCATAAAAATTTGTTCATGATATTATCGTACATGATCTCGGTATTCACGCGTCCACCTTGAGCTTCCTCCGACTCCGTTTGTTTGATCGGAACAAATCGGTAGGCCAATCCTTCCAGTTGAAAATAACTTTTCATTCCAACATAAGCATCATCACCTGTAGTTACGGCGAAATAGATCGGACGTTCCCAGGTATTATTCGCTACCAGATCAAGCACCAACAGATCGTTCTTGGTGATGTAATTTCTTCCGCCCAAATCCCATGAAATACGTTTCGCCAATCTTGCAGTATCTTTTATGTTGATCACTTTATGTTTCATGATGGCTAAACTATCCACATCCACATACAATTTTCTTCCAGGCAACACATCTAAAAGATCTCCGCCATTATCGTACTTGCCTTGAGGATCATCGCTGATCGCCAATTCAAGAGCTTGTTTTAAATTAACAGCACTTGGATTTTGACCATTCACCAATAAATACGATAATTTTTCCGCTTCTAGTTTTTCTTCCGGAATGGTAAACGGCACCGGTTTGCTATCATAAGCTGCACGGCGCATTTGGCGGATATACCAATCGGTTTGCAATAAACTTAAATTTACCACACGCACATCGGTTCTTATTCCTTCTACTTCTTGTGCATACCAAAGTGGGAAAGTGTCGTTATCGCCATTGGTGAATAAGATCGCATTAGGAGCACAACTTTGTAAATAGTTAATAGCCACATCGCGAGATAAAGATCTTAATGAACGATCGTGATCATTCCATCCTTCTTTTACCATGATAGCCGGCACCGCCAAACATAAAGCAGTAGAACCAATCGCTATTCCCATGCTGGTGGCTTTTTTACTTAAGAGGTCGTACACATATAAAACACCAAAGCCTATCCAAATGGCAAAGGCATAGAAACTTCCGGTATAGGCATAATCACGTTCACGCGGCTGATATGGCGATTGATTTAAATACACCACAATGGCCAGTCCTGTTAAAAGGAAAAAGGACAATACCACCCAGGCATCCGGTTTATTGCGCTTGAAGTGAAAAAACATTCCGCAAAGACCCAGTATCAGAGGTAATGCAAAAAAGCTGTTGTTAGCAAAGTTGTTTTTATCGCGGTAAATTTTTTGTGAGGTATCAGTATCTAATTTAAAATCATCAATCGGCTTAATTCCGGTGATCCAGTTGCCATCCATATTGTTACCGGTTGAGCCCTGAACATCATTTTGACGGCCCACAAAATTCCAGTAAAAATATCGCAGGTACATGTAGTTGACCTGGTAATTGAAGAAATAACGCAAATTGGCGCCAAAGGTTGGAATTTCAACTGTTTCGGTTTCACCATTTCTGTTTTCCATCACTTTATTTTTGTGATTCTCCGCTACATTTCCCCAATATTTATAGCCGGCTTCGTGATGCGATTGACTGCTCCACATCCTTGGAAACACAGTACAAACTTCTTTTTCATATTTAGG